>JABASH010002049.1:0-22205 GCA_019776445.1 Tomocerus maximus
ATACATACAAATAGTACTCAATCTATATCAACAATATCGTTTTTAATCTTCGTCGTTCTGAACAATTTATATAATTTGGAATTCAATTGCGTGGATTAATCTGCTTGACATGAAGTATACAACGTATATTTATTAAACCATCGCAAATTCCTAATGGCATTATTGATCGTTGACATTATTGTAAAATTGTAATCTTTGCAAATGGGATTAACTTTTGAAATATTTGCAAATAGATAGAAAAAAAATCATTTTGAGTATGCCTGCGTGCATTCCAGATAGTGGAAATAATCAATAATCGAAGACTAAAAGGACTATAATAATCTTATGTATACAGGGAGTAGTAGGGAGGACGAAGTGCTGAAATAAGAAAACTTTAAGCATGTTATAGGTATATACTTAGTATGTACCATGTACGTTGAGGAAGAGTATACTCTACGTTTATTACCTTTGCCATGTGTATTCTCTGTAGTTCTTTATATTCATCGTGCAGTTTCCTTTAAAAAGAATTGACGGTTAAGGAGATGTCATACTATTTGAAGTTATTAATATAATAATATGAGATTTATATTTATAATACCACTCTGTATTATGTAGTTTGTGGATAAGATGATCACTATTGTGTAATATGATGTGATAGAGGGCAAATTGAGATGTACAAAAATGGTTTATTTGGCTTTTGCTTGACCCATTTAATCTAAAATCTACCGACTAGACTAGAATTTACAATTACTATGTAAGTTATAACATGTCTTAATACACTAGTTAGGTAATCAATTTTATCTACAGAAGCAAAACGCACAATGGCAACTTAACTTATTGATTCATGTTTGCAGACCAATACTATACTTAATTATTGGAAATACGTACTACATTGAATGTCGTTTGCAACCTTGTAGAGCATTACCGAAACCATTCAATATTGCACTCTGCAACACATTTCGCAAAATACTGTGATACCGATACCATTCTGAATTAACTGCATATATACTATATAAATGGTTATTATAGTAGTTATTGTTTGCTAAAGAAACTACTTACATTACACGATTCTATAATATGTTTGGGCTAGTACTTAGGGCCAAAAGTTGTGGCTAGCTTATCATTTTGCGGTTAGAAAGGCAAGATTAATGTGAGCACGACCAGAATTGTAACTAGTCTTATTGTATATGGCTTAAATAGGCTCATTATGTTTTATTTGCAAATAAAGTAAAATATAATTTGTTTCAGGACATACATATAACTCATTTTATATACACCTTATCAGTTAATATACATTATATGTAGTCAATATATAATTATTGCTTACTTTTTTGTTTTACCTAATACATTGCCATTGTCTGTCCCTCTCAAAAACATGTAATACAGTAAATACTATGCTTGTGTTATGAATATGAATTATTATGGTCTATAGCTCTCGCTTGCTCTTTAGCGAGAATTAATACTTGTCCATGATATATTATATGAAACATACATTGAATAACGTAGGTACAGGGCGACGAAAAATATTTATAGCTACAAGTAGAGCAGCAAGAATACTAACTTGTGGATGAATTACCAACTAATTAAACCGAACTTTTGAACCACCTTGTACAGTTGAAGCAATGGAATTGATTGTGAGTTCGTTCACAGTATGTAACATGTTATTATCGTAATTTACTGGGTACTATGAAAACTTACTGTGTCCAATTACTGCTAACTAATATATTGACTAATTGACTATACTACTAACGAATATAAGTAATGTATATGTGTAAATTCAGCAGTAATATCTGAAGATACTACAAACATATTCACTCTGATCTACTCATTATTCATACAAATTGGAGCGGTCTATCTTATACTATATACAGTAATTAATTATACATATGCACACAACAAAATCATGTAAGAATTGCGTAATATTTATATAGCTAAGTTTGGACTACAAAAGAAAAACCTTTAAACAGAAAATTTACGGATAATGTCTCATTCAATGGATGAATGCATTTCACCCTTTTATCGGAAAGGCTCTTTCATCCGAATGGCTCTTTTACTAATATTTTTCTTTTTTTTCAAGAAATGCATCACTTAAAACGTAATAGACAACTCAGAGACTTTCGATGCATAGGTATACATTTATTGCTGTCAATTATTTAATGTGACGATAATATTTTATTTGCATATAAAAGGTACAACTTTCAATTTGAAGCTTATCTATAACTTATAATAAGACATTAGTGAGAAATATTTGTAAAATATCTTCTGCATCATTTTTGAATACTCCCTTGATTGCACTGGAATTGAAATAGATACATTACTACGAAGGAAGCTTTCGTGAAATAAGGAACACCACCATCTCTAAGTATAATGTTATGCACATAAATTCATGGTCTTGTCATTGTGATATCTGTATTTATTGTAGTTTCCATTTATTCCATAGATTTAGGTTGCATAATATGTCCATATATGTGAGTACTTATGTTATAACTACTTTTATATATAACATGTACAATGTACAACACACTATTGCAAAGTCCGATGAATACTTTCTACTATTAAAGACAATTCATAACTATGAGATGTACAGAAATCATAATTATAACATTAGCAGAAGTGAATCAAATACTGAAGTATGCCTATAGTATGAAGTGTCTTGCGTATAACATTCGTTTAAGTATGAAGTGTCTTGCCTATAATATTCGTTTAAGTATGAATGTATCAATTAGCTTTTACATTCATGCACTACACGACTTACATTACACATAACCGATTCGATAACTCCATAACTCATAGCACAGCACGCTCTCATACTTTCCATTCATTTTATATGTAGAGATTTTCCATTAGAGATGTCATGATAAAAACGGAATCAAGGTAAATAAATACAAATCTTCAATTTTTACTTAAATATCTCGCATACTTACTCTTTACTGATTGAAAATTTAGTATAAACTATATGTACGTACTACTAATCTACTAATGGATTAGTGATTTTTATTTGTAAGTTAAATTCTATAATCATATCCGAGGACTATTTCCTGTTATTTTGTTTTGGACTACCAGTCACCAGCACCAATAGTATAATTCAACAGACAAGAATGATCTTAAAGAGAAAAATATTACTTCATTCATTTTTCTCCTCTAATTCGAAAGATCATACACAAAGCTTACCTACGTGAACTTATCAATTGTATAAGTTATAATCCCACACATGTTGTATAACACAAATAATGTTGTTTGAATGTTCTAAATTACTAGAATTTGGTGAGACTCATTCTCACTCCAAATTCAAAAGACATGGTGTATTCTTACCTTGTGATTATACACTGTGAAAACTTCCCATTAGAAGTCCACCATTCTTCATACAATGTCAATGGCGTAAAGAGACCGTCTCATACAAACAGAGTGATGCATTAAATAACTTTCCTATTACATTCACAGCAATGGTGTTTGACTATATGAATATAAAAGTAGTTTTCCTTGTAGATTTATATGTCTTCTAGTGTCTTGTGTGACTGCGATGTGTTTGTCGTTGAGAGGCTTGTGTTTTCGCAGAGCAGACAAACAGAAAAGCTAAGATAATACTCATCCTCATTCAACTTCAACTCTGTCGAGGTTGCATAAATGATAGTAGCTGAGTTACGACGGGAAGAAGACATGACAATGAACATGACACTATGAAACGAAAGATCGTCCCCTGTTCATTCTTTTACATATTAAGTCTACTTGGACAACATATTGACTACTTATATATGATTTACGTATATGCAACAGAAGCTCGCATATCTTTATATGTAGTTTAAGTACATTCAGAATATCCTGTCTATTTGTTGGTAGGGTTGCTTGGTCTGTGTGAAGTCTGAAGATACCTACCTACTTGCTATTTTGATATTTTTCTTTCTTGAATGAAAGATTTTCAAATAGTAAAATTAAAGTGGGTAACCGAATGGTATGTGCAGTAAGAGTGTTTGGACTGAGTGAATAGTGATGAAGAATAGCATGATATTTATCATGTTTTATTATTAGGGCATAAGAGGGGAAGAGTGAAAAGAGAGCTGCACGGACGGTTGATTTAGACGAAACTCTTGCAACAAATGTTGGAAGGACGGCTATAAAGTAAGGGAGGCAGGGATTTGCGCCTGTGACTGTGTGGAGAGAGCCAATGAGGACCTTGTGGCATGATCATTGGTAGACGATTCGCCCGAATTTCTCTCACCCAAGAAGTTCACCTCGAGAAACGAAGAGCTCAGCTTGTTTCCATCGGTAAATATCATTATGAGTGCAGCCCACGAACTTGTTACTCCTGAACTCAAATCTCTTCTCCTGCACATTCAGTTCTACCTGACGTTTTACAACTTTCTGCTCAAGAGCCACTAGGTAGCTTCTCACAAATAACATCATAAATACGATAAACAACTCCTCTGAAGGAAGAGGAAACTAGCTTGGTTTCGTTTCGTGTAGCTGTGTGGTGGTTTCATTTGGTTACGAGTGCAAGTAGTGTAAGCGACGATAAGGCAAGAAGTGGTTTGTATTTGACGACTGCATGTAGCTGTGTTGGGGTGATCTGATGTGACTGCTCCAGTGAATATTATCCATATCGCTCCTAGGTCTCGTAAATATGTGTATTATTATTTCGTGTAGCACTTAGCATTGGTTCTGTCCAATAACCCACTAGTGAATACGAGTCTGCTACTCCAGCTACCACTCTATGATAAAGAAACACTCAAGTTGACAAAAGGATACAAACAATTCAATATATAGTGCAACGTAGCATATAGGAACTCAAAGGAAACTCACTTGGAAGGTTGCTTTACGGCAGCAGCAGGACAAGACAATATAGAAGAGGCAGGCCAAACGACCCAGACTGAAGAAACGATGTTGTTGGGAAGAGAGCTGGCGGAATACCTTCAGTCATGAATAAGACATCGTCAGTGTCGTGCTTAGGACAACCGACGGCTCTGCATCAGACACATTCACACTTGCATCATCACCAACACACAAGAACACACCCAACCATGTTGCCCTTTGACTCTCTCGGGCTCTACGAGCCACAACCGAAACCCAGATTTTATTTTAAAATGCCCCGTGTCGTTCCTGACCAGAAAAATAAGTTCGAATCAGATGAACTCTTCCGGAGACTCAGTCGCGAGAGCGAGGTGTGTTTTCATTTCCCCGACATCATTTTACTAATTATACATAATCATAATTTCAATTGGATTAACCGTGGTCACACTTGCAAATTGTATCTCTTAAGTCTTCCGCAGTGCAGATTCTTTGTGCAATTTTTATTTGTGGTGAAACATCTACTATGTGAATTGTTTTCAGGCTATTCTATTCCATAATACTGTTTGATTAATTGTGTTTTTGGCTAGTACACTTCTACTAGAATGAACACAACTCCCTATAAAGTTGGTTCATTGTTCCATGTGCTCCAAAAAGACAAATTAGCATTATTAGTGATCATTTTCTGTTTTTTGTGCTAATTAGTGTGATTTAATTCCCTGATTTAAAATTCAGGGGAATCAGAATCCGTATTTCTAAATTACGGAGTAGATCATGAATTTCTGTATTTCTTCTGTTAAAGTTTTAAATAAAGTCTGTAGGAAGATTAGACATCTTTAGGAACGCAATAATATTGTGGAATACTCTAATAAAACTGTGTTTGAGAAGATGAGACTCCGGATCTGCATATTGACTGAACTTACGTTAGATTTGTATTCGGATGACAAGTGATGGTGAAAAATGAGGTCGAGGCTAAATCAAATCAATTGCCATTTCATTCCCTGTTTAATATTCCGAGAATCTCAGTATTGCTCTTGTCATAAAAACGTAGGAATTTTATATGTAAACGATATCGTTTTGTTGAGCCAAGTTAGTGTATATCGGTTTTCTTTAATACGGCTTTACTAGGGCAAGGTTTCTGAACAATAAGACTAAGGACTTCCTATTGTTTTGTAAAGCGATAAGAGTCTTATATGTGTATTACATACATTTCTCTGGTTTATTACATTACAATGTAGAATCCTGAATAAAGTATGTATAGCATGTAGCATGGATAGCAATTTACATTGAAGTTTATATAGTCGTGGCATCCACTCATTTATGAATTTCTCCGAAAAATGACAATAACAGTTTGGGCTTAGTGCGGTACACCTGCATCCTTATATATTTACCTACTCATCGTTTTCAGCATTGCTTACCACCTGCGTTTTTGACTTGGCTGATGAACCAAGACAATTCTTTTGTATTTACAAATTCTTACTGTGTTTAAAGAGTTTCCGAACTTCGATAAGGTGTGTACATATATATTACAGTATCGGCTAATAAGTATAAACACGAAAGCGGTTCCTTTGACTAAATTATGTCTTGTGTCATTTCGGCTTTGGCATTTGTGAATTATGATCAGTATAAAAACTGGAGTGCTATAAAAGCACAAGATACGTTTACCTAAATACCAGCAGCATAGTAAAATTGTACCCAGCCAACAGTAAAACACTTTTGTCTGAAGAACAACAAAGTTGTAATTTGATGTAAAAGCACAGGAATCTGCACTTGGACTAAATACTTCCAGAAAAATACGCATTTTTAAGAGTGTGACCATTTTTTGTAGGTTATTGCCCTTTTAAATCAATTTAAATCCTTCAGGTACGATATACGGGCTACAGAGACAGACCTATGGAAGAACGTCAAATGAGATTCCAGAACGGCTGCCGGGAAGGCCACACAGAAATTGTAAGTTAAAGAAGAAATTTGATTGAATTCTGTTTTTTACCAATTCTTGTGTCTATCTTACATAAGCTCTTCTGAGTTCGTGCTTCCAGTGTTAGATTGTTATACTTGGATATATAAAGGCTATGCTAAAGATATGTTCTTAAGTGAAAAAATCGATTTTCTGGGAATTTGACGTCGTCTTCTGAGAAGAAACTGGTCTTCCCATGAGAATGCATTAATATCAATTTACCAAGTCAAAGCAGCCAAGCAAGTGAGAGCCACAAAGGTTTTCGTTGTGCTACTCGCCCAGTGGACTTTGTTACATTTATAATAACACCTCTGTAAATGTTATGGGTAGCTGCAATCAACTACTTTAGCATCTTCACCACTACTTCGTAGATTTATCTCGTGAACGACACAGAAGATGAGAGGATAGACTGTGTCATCCTCTTTTATTTATAAACTTGCCGGAAGCTATTGATAAGCAGATCAATTGTTAGGCTGTTAGTTAAGGTTGAGAAGTGACGAGGAGATGAAAACAGCAATTTAGAAATGAAGTGGCGAAGCGACAAAAACTCTACGAATGATTCATTCAGCTCAGCCATAAAAGAAATTCATCTCAACCATATTATCAGTTTAGACTGAATAGAATCTTGGTCGATACACAGTCGAAGTCTGGCCTGGGTGCAACTGGCTGGACCAATATTTCATTTCTTTTACTAACCATTAATACCTTGCAGACAGTTTTATACTAACAACACTGACACGCTATATCAGGTATACTTTGTATTTCGTATATAAAATGTTTCAGAAAATCTTTCTTCTGAATACTATTTGCGTGCACCAGCATTGTTTTCTATTGTATCCTACTTTCATGCTAAGATATTATATTGTTTGATAGTGTAGATATCGATTTTCTTCCTACGTAGTATATAGTCGTGGTTCTGGTACTATGAAGATACCGTTATTTGATGTAGGAGATGATCAATGCAGGAAGATGAACACTTTAAGCTAGTACTGTAATGAAAGCTATTGCAAGGCTGTCAACAAACCGGAAGTAATTGATATTCAGCAACGTTTTATGAAAAGATGGTACCGCTTGACTTAAGAAAACAAATACGGTTCTTGTGATAAAAATCTTACCGACTCAATCGGGATAGCTACACAAAGAAGTATAAACTAATAAAACTGTTTCTTCTTGTCTGGTTTCTGATTTCCGTCCATATCCGATTTTCTTCCCATTCAACCTATCATTCTTATAATACTATACCTACATATTTATCTACTAGTGAAGATACAGATTTCTGACACCCTGGTGTACAACTTTTATAAACATCAGAGAAACTTCTTAACACGAAGACTACTTACATTCTACTGTTTAGCGTACTAAAACCAGCACATGTGCCATGAAGAATAGTTTACATGCATTACATAGTGCCCTTGCCCAAGTACTATAGTATTACCCGTTTCAAGTGTATTTAATCTTTGATAACTTTCTGCATCCCTTAATTATATGGCAGATATGGTCTTGAATGAAGTGGTATGGGTAAGTATGGGTCGTCGGAGATATAATAACAGAAGGTACCTATTTTATTTACTAACTTTTAATGATGGATTTTTAATTTTAAGGCGTTCGTTGCAACGGGTACCAACCTTCAGTTAGTCTTTAACCCAGTGTCAAACGGCTATCCGACCGACCTGAGGGATTGCGATTTTGACAAGGAACAAGGAAAGGTCAGTGTGCATTTTATATTTTACTATAAATTAAGTCGATTTCTCGCTGATTGAGGGACAATTCACTTTCAAAAGTCTCCGTCACTTTAAAGCTACATTCTGGACACAATTGCATTATAAAGCGATGGAAATCTCTTTGATTGATGAACAGGGTAATGTTTATAATACATTTAGAGTGATAGAATCATGAATCAACTCTCTCTTGTTCTATTTCACAATTGTAAGAGCAAATAATGCACTATAGCAGTATAGAGCTCAGAAATGTATGATTATGATATCGAAGCTGTGCAAGTGTGTTGATTGAGTTAGTGAAACGTTGTACTTTGAATATTAAGGGGCAAGAGGGAAGATAATGAATGGCCCATGGGGTAAAGTCAATTCGAAAGGGAAAGAAAGGTGAATTGAGATGAAATCTGCTCCACTATTTCGACTCAGACATCGCATTAAGTAAATTAAACTGAAGTGAATTGAAGATATCTTTAGAAATGCTGAAAGAGTTGTTGTAGGGAGTAGGGATGGGTCGAGGAGGACGTGAAAAAGACCACCGATCGAGTGAATTGACTTTTGGAAGAGCAGGAGCCTTTTCTTTTTGCTCCGGAAGGAGTCTACGGCCGAACCTATAATTATCCAGCACGAACTCGAGTAGGTAGGAGATTGTTAAGCAAATCTATGCGTTCGATATCCATCTGCCTCCTTTGTGTGTATCTTGAGTTCTGTAGGTACTTATTTACAACCTGAACACAGCTATTAGACTTATCTCTCTTGTACTGTGGTACTTGAAAAGGTGCCTAGAGACAAAACCTGTGTGTACACATCACTAATAAATTAAAAAGGCATATCATATCTTATCAGCTAATTCAATAGTAAATAATCACCCGTTCCTTACTAATTGAGAGCAACGCTCGGAGAATCCTTAAAGGATTCAGTGAAATTATGCCTCTCAATTAGACCTTATTTGATTACTCTTCACTTGCATTAATTTCACTTCAGTATCCTCTTATGTCCAATTGAGCTATAATTCAACACTTGATTTAGCTCTTCCCGATCCTGATATCATTATCCTTCTACGTGCATTCTAGCCTCTTTAATTATGCACACTTGCATCTGAACTGTATATCTGTTTGTGTTAGTAGTCTGACGTGTTACAAATGAAACTACCCTTAGTTTGGATTTAAATTACCTCTAATTCATCCTATTTTTGTACAGAAGGCTCCTTTTGCTTCGACATTCAGCAAAAAGTGAGGAGGCAAAGGTTTATTGTCGTAATTATTTAAGCTGCTTGCTTTCCTCAATTTTACTCTTTTAAAATTGCTATACACTCTTCACGTTTACATTCTGCTTCGTGCTATCGACTAATTTACGATCCCAGTCCTCTCGGAGACTCTTGTCCTCTGTAAAAGTCCAAAAACTAAAGGGAGAGGATAGGAATTAGGTAAATTACTATGAGCTCCAAAGGTAGGACAGGAAAGATTTTACGAGTTTATAATAACGCTACAAACTCGCCAAATATGGAGCTTGAGCTGTGGTTTTACTTACTAAATCCATTCATTATTATTACGACCGCTAAAAACGGTAAGGGCCAAAGGAAGACAAGAAAATTCAGCAATTATTATAGGAAATGAAGACCTCTGTTATAGTTTACTGTGCATTCTGCTTCCCATGGATGTTGGTTGTTACTATTGTCATTCATAATTCTTGTCTACTACCGTTTAACACACGATCATTTCTGTAAGCCCCGCTATTTTCTTTTCACCTGCCTTCTCCCATTTCTTCAGAGTTCAGGCTACAGATCCAAAACCAAGTCAAATAGGAAAAACTCAGTAAATGTAACGTCAGCATTTATTATGGCCACTTTAATGATTTTTGGTGAAACGCTTGACGGAAGCTGAGCCTATAAAACGAATAATTGAATGTTTCAATCTATACTTAAATTTGTGTTAAACTCTCGTGAACTTCAATTTACAAGTGCTGTCTACTATAAACGTACATCTCTGCGTAAAACAGCAGTACAGAATTATCCCATAAATATAGCTACTACACATGAATACCCAAATGAACAAAACAGAACACTTTTTCGTCGACACAACCAATTTCAGTTGGATACACACGAAAAAGTGGCGTGGCTCAACAGTGTTATTATCTCAATGCAAGCTGCGCCGGAGAACTAAGCAATAGAAAAGCAACACCAGACGAAGCTAAAACAACTATTTAGCTCATCATCCTCAAACTGAAACAAAAACTGTAGAAATGGAAAAAAACTGACTTTTAATGATGAACACGTATTCGGCTAATCATTCCTTGTTTCATTACATCCAAGATCTGAACAATTTAAGCTGTACCGTGGGTATGATGAGCTACATTACCTACATACTCATTTTGGTTTACTGGAGATATCAAAAGATTCAGAAATGGCAGCGCATGGCTTATTAACACACAATAGTCAAATTCAAAATATATTGAACGTGTTAATTACTGTGCCAGAATATCTTTAAGATAGTTCACTCTGATGATGATATTCCGGATGTGGAAGAAATGAAACCTGTCTGGTGCGGAGTCAGCTTGGAATGGTTTTATAGCCATAATGCCAGGCTAGGATAAGAAATGTCAAAATGAGCATATCTAGTGTAATAGAAAGGCGTGTCGGATGAAAAATGGTATTTTGTCGTGCCAATAGACGGAAGTGAGGTGGAAGGAGTGAGAAAAGGAGACTCATTCATTACAGACAGGCAAAAGACCTTTTAACTCCTGCTGGAACATTTAGTCAAGTAAATAGCCCACGCGCCTCTCTTATAATTTGTCACCGCCGTCACCAGGCATTTACTTCTGGCAAACTTGACCATTATGTATCAGGACTCACTTCTAGCTACAACTACCTAATCGCATTCTAACTCCACAGACACATCTTTCCTTTTGTTTTGTTGTTTCTTTAAAGTGCGTGGCCTGGTATAATAGCCCAAGTCTGCCGACCGACTGCTCTTTGCTCGAAAATTCTCTCTGGCTACTTCGTGTAACCTAAGACAATGTCCCGAGAAATAAGAAAAGGCTTTCAGACAACAAAATTAAAGTCAAACTAAAAGAACGCAGATTTATAGACAGCAAACCAGATTTTCTAGTAGCCAACAGAACGTATTGACAGATTTTATTTCCTTGTTTCGGAATCTCTCGACTCTGTTGTTCTCTACACAATTCTACACAAATATCATTTTTACACCTATAACAGTCATTTTACTATATGTGACTCCGTAAAGTATGGAACTCCAAAATAAGTGGCCAATAGCCCTTAACCTTGTCTTTGTTGAGTATACGCATGTAGTATGGCCACCCGTGCACTGTAAATCCCTAGGGATCACAAGAAATGTCAAGGGATGAGAAAAACACGTGCCGTTCCGTGTCGTCTTATTCAGTCAACATACAAAGTCGTTTTGGATGGAGACATCATTCCTCTGGGCCATTAGAGTGTTTAGAATTCCTCAATCTGGTAAACTTGCTCCGAAGAGAATACAAAAAAAGTCGGCCGGACAAGGCGAACGCACTTGATAGGAAATTACAGTCGTGATTTAGAAAAGGACAAAAGCAAGGCACCTTGGATAACAAAAAGATAAAAGTGTGCTCTCCTCACAATTAGTTGTTCCTACCTAACTGACTATTGTGCTACTCAGGAAGCAATGAGGCGTATTATTGATCTTGAGTCAAGTAGGCGTACGTTCGTTACAATTAGGTACACAACAACCAGAAGTGTAGTGGACACGTTAGCTATATGGGTTATATAGCTGTGTCTTTATTTGCTATGAAATTACATGGTTATAAAAGAAGGAACGGTAACGATACCTTGTTGAGCTGTTGTAATTGACTCGCTGAAAAATTGCTCTTTATGTTCCCAATTATACTTCCTAATACCTATCCAATATTTATTGGGTAACTAACTATGCAGGAACACATCTGTTCCTCTTGGGTCGGTGTAGAAAGGAGACTAAGCTGTATGCATTGAATGATGCTTAGTGTACAGATATGACAATCAGTTGTATCCTCCTTTGGTGATCCCATGAATTCGTCAATTGGACACGGTTTGTCGGATTATTCTTATTACCTTTTAGTGGATGTGTATTTGAGAAGGGGCCATCCCTTTGTCATTCTAGATGTTTCCTTAGAGGAGTGGAGTACTTGGAATAAATAACGTTTTGGAAAAACATCAATAAGCAGTGGCATTCGCTCATCCTATTATGACCGTCCTCGTCCGTATCATCCTCAACGATTTTTTATGAATTTCCTTTTGAATTTAGTTTACCGAATGCTAAATAATGGAATGGCTACCGCCGTATCGTCGACATCGGCATAAATATTGAGCCTACCTACTGGAGAATGATTAGGAAGAAGAGAAAAGAGAACACCCAATTTTTATCTTGATGAGCAACAATGGAAATAAATAAAGCTTGGGAGATATCCACTGGATGTTGTGCACATAATTCTGTAGTGGATATTTCGTGGACTGACGGGGGGCTGTCATGAACCTTGTGATTTTTATCTATCACCTATAGAGTTTGCACACGAGTGCTAAAGGGAGGCNTACGGCGCTTAATGTGCCATCGCTATTCAATAGAAGCTCAGCTCTTTCTTGATGAAATGGCGCAAAACCGGTTTTCGGTCTTTTCACACGGAAACTTTATAGACGCATCCGTTCTCTCCTATTATTTACTGTCTACGTGTTTTCACAGTTTTTGTGCTCATTTGCCAACCCAAGCTTAAACTTGCTACTAAAACAAGTACCAATCCTACAAGTCAACAATGCAAAGTTCAGTCCATACGGAGACAATACTACAACTTGGCTTCACTTTGGCCAGACCATTGTGCACTCAGGAACTGCCGTGTATTTCACGTTGATTTATTCTCTCAACGCGCCTACTTCCCATTATGTCATTTAAAGAACGTTTAGAATCTTGTTAGTTAATGTGCAAATCCCCTTTGCAAACAGTCCGGGTGTCATCACCTTTGTTATCTTTGTCATAAATTAAATAAGTACCTTTCTTTGGGGCGAAAACTTTAGTCATTACTCCAACCTTAGGCAATTCAGATCTAACGACAAATGGCATATCTGTATATGGAGTAAAGTATCGATCCCTGAATTGGCCATCTAATTATTTTTTGACAATTTTACCAGCAAAGACTCAAAATTCAGTTTTCAGGAACATGTACAGATTCAAAACAGTCACCAATAGTTTTAACATTTCGTTGCTGTTGCACCAAATCTTTCTAGTTATAATATTTACTTAAAATGATGATAAAATCCATTGCCAACTTTTTTTAGTTCGCATTAAATCCATAATTTCCGATAGAGTAACAGAGTAGGTTATCTATCTTTACGTTAGTCAGTTTGCAAAGTATAATGTCTTTATTTTAAGAAAAAAAAATGTCAGTAGTAAGAAAACTGAATTGAGGGCCGAGTTGTGAGTAGTGGAGGGCTGACATTTGACATGAAATGTTGGCAAAAGGTGGCATGCTTCATAATTTAAAGAGGGATGTCTAGAAAATTGCACGCCCATGATTTATTTTCTGTCATGTAATTTCCCTGAGAGTTCATGCATCAACATTTGGACTAAAAACTTAAGTTTGTTAGGAATAATATAGTTGTAGATGACAGGGAAGCGAGGCTGAAGAAGCGAGCTACTCGGTATTAGATTAAAGTGGAGAAAGTGAAGTTTCGCTTAATGATATTAACAAATAGGTACCTACGTGTAGGTATATAGTTAAGTTGTGTAATGTTAGATCTAGATCAATACTGGAGGCAAAGGGAGTTGTTCAGAGGAGGGAGGAGGGACAACTAATAACTACATGCAGTAATAAAGTAAACTAACAATAAGTAAGCACATTAGGGTGGCTTGACGTGGCATGATGGGTTGCTTAAACTTGACTCTTCTGTACCTTAGATTACATGTGTGCTGAATGTGCTACCTTTCCTAGATAAGATATCTACAGAAATAATAAGTTGCTCACTCACTTGGTTTAGTTCGTTTGGGTCTGAATGAGTTGATTAAAGTCAAGTCTCTTGAAAATAATGGGAGGGCTTCCCCTTCAAGTACTCAGCCAAGTTTGCCAACTCTTTTACCTAAACAAAGACCTTTGGGTGCATTATTGGACATAATGTACCTGGAACTCTTTAAATTACTATACACTCAGCACAGACATTTTCAATCAATAGCCTTACACAATAGCGGAGTAAAATCCTTCCATATGTTGGATAATGAGATATGGGTGTAATTGCAGGATAGGCTTATTAACTAAGGTAGTTAGTAGTGAGTTTACATTGAGTTACGTCTACGTCTCAATTAAGGCTAATTGCACCAGTGAACTTTCTGTCAGAAGAAATCAGCGTTTAATTAGAGCAACTTGTGTTGTGTAGCGTAAGAGCGTTTCCTTCAATCCCATTTTAATGAGCCCTTTTTCCTTTCATCTGGATTTGACGGGTGCTTTCATAATACTCATAAAATCTAGAGGTTTGACATAATCTCTTATTAAGTAAAGTAGTAAAGTTCCTGACTTCATTATCCGAACAACTCTGGAAACATAATGTGAATATTGATTTCCCTGAAAGAGTTTCGGGCAAAATGAGCTGAAATTAATTTCTGCTCTTTCAAAACAGAGCAGGAGGGATAAAAGTCAACTTTCCAAACTTGGAAATGACATTCCACGACCATAGAAAGGAAAGTTGTTTAGACTCGGGTTGAAAGAGAGATAGGAAGTCTAGAGTTTCGGTTCGTCTGCTCCTGTTGGCTGCTTGGAAATCAACAGGGGTTCTTCCCTTGCACGTAACTTGGTATTTTGTACTTGAATAAAATAGAAGCACACGGATATACCCGGGTATTCTATTTATTTCTGGAGCGCAGTCGCTCAACTCCCGCCCCGACTTAATTCTCCCTGCCCTTCATCCGAATAATCCGGCTTCTGGTCCCGTCTCCTCACGTCAACCGGGTATACTCTTTTAAAACTAAATATACTCTTTCATCCCTACCAATACACCCTCTGTATCGGTATATTAATAGAAATGCCCTCTATACGGGTACATCCATTCTTTTATATTATGAACAATATAGAGGAATGAATGCCTTTGATTTTACAGGAAAAAATATTCGGAAGGACGAGAGTGTCTAATCTATAGTCTATAGGCTTGTGAAAAGAACAATATCCCCTACTGAATGAATCGAGCTTGCATCTTTGCACTCCTATTACAAATGTATATAGCCCTAGATCAAATGTATCTCTTGAATGTATTCGATTTCGATCTAAAATTCATGATGGCCTACATGGAAATGCGTAACGATGTGTGCGCTCTTTAGTTAGTTTCCGTGCGGCGGGTATCGAAAATGTGACTAACTACGAATGCCTACTGAACTAAGTAGAGTGTGAGTTGACTGGCGAAGCTTAGAGAACGTAATATGTAATGTGTCGAGGATAACTGTAACTGCTTGGATAGCAGGAGCAGTGTCTGTAGTAAATGGTGAAGTGACGGGTCTCTTGTAGCAATCTGCTTCCATTTGATGACAGTAATTGATGATGTAACATAGCGTTCTATGTTACTATGTCTGTACACAAGGGGATCCCCCACTTCAAATTTCTCGCCTCCTATCTACTCCACTCGCACTCAACTCTAGCTACACACACTCCTTTGCATTTCCAACTGTGACTCTTATGACCCCATGTACATACTTACACTCATCAATGTTATACACACTTAAACATACAAATATAATACATTACTGCACAAACTAGTAGCACAAAGCTCCACCATTGTATGGAATTCCTATTGATCTTTTGATTTTTAGACCCAAGCATTGGTGCTTACGACAAATCCATCAACAAATTATCGTTATGATCATCTCAATAATAGTCCGTATTGATGGATGAGCCAAGTTTAAACTTTTAGTGTGTCCATACGCAGGGAACTGATGAGAGGCTTTTTTACAAACTGTTTACATTTCACGTGTGCATTCAAGTCGGATGCACTTAAACGGCAGCAAAACACTTGAACTTCAACAGGATATTAAATACACCCACTTTAAAAAGTACCTATGCTATACATGATTACTATATATCAGCATGGTGATTTTTTGTTCTCATTATCACAGAATATCGTACTGGAACAGAATATATAGAAAAGTTAGGTATAGGAAAACATACGAGAGCAATAAATGGATGTTTCTGGTTGACTAGCTGAATTATTCTTGTGTCGGCAAAAAGGGACCTCAACTACACATCATGGAGGTCTGTTCATCTTCTTTTGTCTGAAGGTATCGGTATTACGTATTTATGTACAGATAGTCTCATCTCTCAGTATATTTCGTCCAAATCAACTTTGTCTTGGATTCTACTCCAGAGATCTGCCTAGTATATAGGTAGGTAGTAGCAATCTGTTTGAGACATAATGACCTCATGTGTTACATTTGTTGTAGAATGAAATGTAACTGGTAGTGTTAGACTACATAACATTTTCGTAGTAAATGCTGAGTAAATGTGTTGCTCATTTTGTAAGGTATCGGGGACAAAGGAGAATGCGCATCTTTACATTTAGACTCAATCGAGCGATTCATTGAAACTCTATTTATTATGCCATTCTTCCGAATCGGCATTAAAAGGTTCTGAGTCTCGTGCCTTGTCAAGAGGAAATTTTCATTTTATGCAACATGAAGTTGAACACACTTGCATTTGCCTTACATTTATATTGTGCACTTCTCAATGCACTTACAAATACGATATTGGAAACTACACAGTATTTCCGCATAAATGATCATTTTACATGACAATACTGAGATTTTTGTTGACAGAACCAACTACGGGGAATTAATGAAATGTAATGGAATTGTCATTCACAAACACAATAGGAAGACCACCGTGTGGGTTTTGACCGGTGATAATTTGTGTGACATAGGTAGAAACAAGCCCTAAGAAAGTTGGAAGGAAGCACAGGTTAAGTAAAGGATAAACTATAAAAATATTTATCAAAAAAGATAACATTGAGAGCGTGGACCAATTTATAGGGAAGTAATCTTAGCTACTAGTATTACTTGGTAAAGAACGTCAGTGCTAGCCTGGAATTGTATAGCTGAAATACGCAGACACAAGACCGCAAGGCTTATCTAAGTTGCTTCTTTAATCCCTTACTAAACCACACAATGCTCGATATCCGAGTCTTTTGGGGTTAGCTTATCTGTCCTTGTGTCGTTTTGTGTGGAGACATGAAAATGTTTGTATGTAATTGTAGTAGCAGTCTCACATAAACGTAAAAGACATTCCAGTCTGAACTTGCGTGGCTTGTCTTAAGTTAAAGAACAATAACCCCAGGAGTGGGTGGACTAAAGTTACAAGATAAAAATTGTATTTTAATTAATGACGTGTGTTATCTGGTGCCAGAGTGTGAATGTAGCTTCTTCTAATGATAACTATATTCTAATGAGCTCGCTATGAGTCTCTTTTCCTCAAGTTTTACATCTTATCAGTATCGTCTTCCTTGTGTTCCGTTCGATGCAAGAACAAACACTATTACAGTATATTATAGGATCGATCACTCCTACATTTACATGATCGATTGACATTATAACTAACACGACTCACTTGCTCTACTTCTGGAATCCTACCGTACTAAATGCAATAGAGGACCATTATCTAATGTAGTAAACTATTCACCACTCTGAAGCATTAATAAATATTCCCATCTTTAAGCACGAAAATTACTACAAAATACAGAATGTAAGTTTACAAGTTAAACTCAACGATAACATATTTTACGCATTTGTAAGATCCACGAAAACATTGATTGTAGCATTCGGCTTTAACTCAGCTTGTAGAGAGATGGTATTATTCTAACTAAAACGGTATGACGGTTATTACTACAAAGTTTTATCTCTTCTTAGCTAGTTAATATTCAGACCGTCATAAAAGCAGTCTTCTATAAACGCATAATAGTATAGAGTTAGTGTCTTTGATTTGTGAATAGTAAAACTGACAATGATTATGTGACCCTGAGAAGACAAACTCCAGACAAACAAGCGTCAACACTAGGAGTGAAAACTAATTTCTAAGTATCTACTTGAATAATTCTGCGAATCTCTTCGCTTAGATTACTGTACTGCAAAAACAATGTTCAATGTCGCTCTTCTAGTGACACACATTGTTACTAATTAGGTAGTACGAAGTCACAGTAGGAAAAGACAGTTGCAAAAAGAGATAATCAGCAGATTTCCAATGGGCAGCTCAACGAGTGTGATTGAGAATAATCATTTAGTAATAAGAATTTCGTTTTGGAGATAAGTGACAGCAGACTTCATTTCCTTTCTCACAATGATAGGCCCTGACGGATTGCTTCGAGATCTGTGGGAAAATTGCCAATTTTTCATGAAAGCGGAAATCAACAGAGATTCTCATGCTTTGAAAAACAAATATCTCTTTTGCGTACTCTTATGCGTAGACAGAAGCGATAATTTATGTCTAATTGTTATTATGACTCTTTAAAACTGTCCTAAATAATGACAGACCAATTATTCTCTTGATGGATGGCACAATTGTCCTCAATATTTACCTACATACAAGACACTAAATAGTTGTAAACACATTTATCATGATAGAGCTTAAAATAAAGGACTATTTTAAAGCAAAAATGCGTTTTGTAGGGAATTTATGCGTCTTTGATAGCAATTGTGAGAAGCGATATTTTCGTCCGTGTTAATATTAAGCAGGTTACATGATTCATAAAGCATTGGTTATGGTTGTGTTGATATTCAAAAGTTACTATGTATACTGCATCTTTAGGATTGCTGAAGAATTGGGGTTCGGCAAGAATCTTCGGTTGTGTTTTGTCGTAGTTTAGAGAGATTCACTAGAGAAAAAGGTCATTCGCATGCTGTGGTCGACGAAAATTTCCGTTTGAAGCAATAATTAGGCTGAGAGGGAGGCAATAGAACAGAAATGATTCTGATATGAACTGCGTCTACTGCAGATAGGCAAGACTTGTAAACAGACAGGGAACATAATAATGTGAAACTCCTGTCAGTTCTATTAATTCTAGAGAGAAAAAGTGAGTCAGTTCGTTTGCTCATCTGCATTTATCATTAAGTAGCATCTGCACAGTTTTCTATTCATTCGTATGGACACTATTTCATATTTTTTATTCACTTCAGACTATTGTAATCCAGGTACTTACAGATTTATTGCACAGAACCCATTGTACTATCTATTACACTGAGCCTGCATTCGAGTTTATGTTTTCTTTGTTAACTTTATAAGTATACTACACACAAAATAGTCTCAAGTATAGAAATGTATTAACAACTAGAGTTATAAAAAGTATTCTGCAATTTATTGGTATTATTAAGTATAGTACAGAATGCATGGCTAAGGTAAGTATAGAAGTTTTCAAATCCTCAAATAAGCAGAAGTTATTGTTGCGTTCGATTCCATCACAAAAATACATCAGAACAAGCAGCTTGTAAATAAGAAAAGACAAAACCGCAGAAATGGGAACATTCTGTTGGTTGTTCCAACTTGGATTTTATGTGGTTTTGTTTTCTTTTGCAGTTTCGTTCGTGCAGTGCTGGTTAGGCATTACAGTTTATTTTGTTTGCATACAACAGTAATTTCTCTTCCATCTTGAGAAATCCAAATATCACCAACATATCTATGATATTTGCCTCTTTGCCTGTAGGTATTGGTAATTCTGTTCAAGATACACAAATTAAAATGATTGATTTTTTTTCAAATCTATCTTAGCTTTACAATCAGTTAGTTATTTTCGTTTAATTTTCCACGAGAGGCATTTAATTGTAAAAAATATTTTGAAAATCAAAAAGTTGTCTTGTCAATTTAGGGCAGATCTAGCATTAAAGGTGTAGGTGTTTCTTTGAGTCACAACTTTCCTATGCTTTAATGTATCGTTAGATGTATTGAGTGAATGGAGTGTATGTACAAGTGTGGCACAACAAAAGGAGGTTAGTTTGCGTATCGACAGAACAGAACGATAGATTATGTAATAATATTACGTATAGAGCCAATAAGTAGTCTGACTTTGACGAAACGAAAAATTAGAGGGATTTCGGTAACGGAGAAGGAAATTAGTACGCAAGGACCGGAAGTGGGCACTTTCGACGAGAGATGAGTATAATTTGTCCGCTTCCAGTCTGACCGTTAGCTTGTAATTTTGGGGTCATTTGAGGTGTGAGGTCACGCCCATGTGTTTACGTCCAAGGCAAGACCAACACAGCCCCCGTACTTTCGGAAAACCTTGGAGGAACTTCTGTGTATCCTTTGCATTCGAGCATAAATGTCATTTATCTTAATGATTTGCGTCTGTTCTCGAACGTGTTTTGTTTTCTTCTGTCTGTTTTCGTGGAAGGAGACATTAGAACTGACTCAACGATTATTTCATTTTCTATACAATGTGTCGGTACTTTTTATCTTTCATTCATGATCCAGCACAAACAAAAGAAAAAAACAGCCGAATTACCGACAGGTTCAATATTTTTTCGAAGGTGATGATTTGACATGGCATCTTTCTCTCTGTCTCTGGCTCATATTATCATAAACATGAAAATCATACAAAAATCGATATTTAAATATCCAAGATGTCACAGGGGATGATAGTAAAAGATCGTAGTATGCCTGAATATGTAGAGACAAATCATTGATGCATTAAAACTAAGGTTGATTGAATCTGACTTGTCTACGGTGTCTAGTGTCTTGTATTTGGTGTGGTCTTTAGTCAGGGAATTATACTGGGAATATATAATAACGAGGTAGAAGCAGTCAATTTGCTCGGAAGTGCAGTGAACGAAGGTAAGTAGTTCAGGTATCTAGCTAATGCATATTATATGCTGGGTGTGTAATTTGATCCGGGATGGATGGTGTTGCCTTAGTTTAGATTGCGTGTCTCTCCTTCATCAGAGGGAAGGAAAGTCCGATGCCAATGAGTGATGATGGACTCTCACTTTTTGGATCTTCAGCGTATTGTGAGTTCGGCTGGTTTGCCTCTTCATTAAATTACTTCTTGCTTCCTATACACATTCTAGTATACCTGCACCAAATCACTTTTAACAGACATTAGGCTATTTAACTCTTTGGCTATAGAAAATGTTTTATATTTTATGAATATCATGAATTGTAGAATGTCCATGTTAAAAGGATGTAAAGGAAGAAGTTTATTTGAGCACGACAGTCGTTGTGTGAAACTAATTTAGCTGCACATTACATAGTCTGACTGTAAATAGAAGGCAGGGAAGTGGAAATGCATAGCAAGTAATGTAGTCATTTGATATTTAAAACAGGGCTCGGTTTGGTTTGCTTGGTGGGCTTTCAGGAAATAAGGTTTCATCTTTTGTAAATTTGAGGCTGACATGCTAAGGCCAACTCGCTCTCCGTCTGCTCTGCCTCACTTGTCTCTTTTACTTAACAGAAAGAAGTGCACACAGAAATTCGATGTACAGGAAACAATGCTAATAGTGTGATAACATGATTCTCGTCTTCGGGTAACTTACCTCCACCTTAACCAGCCTATCAGATTACCAGGTTTCGGTTTGGGTTAGATTACTCCACTACAGAATACTAAATCAATCCTTTTCGATGGAATCTTTAGAATGATTATTCCTGGTTTGGTTTTATTATCTGGATTTTCGTTCCAGTTTGGTTTGGTTATTTTGTCAATTCTGTGACCTGTAGTGACAATAAATGACCTGATCAACTAATAAAATGGGCACAAGCTACCAATAAACTGATTTTAGAACTTGATCGATTTATTTGTGTCGCAT
>JABASH010002050.1:0-22204 GCA_019776445.1 Tomocerus maximus
GCCAATTGACATTTTCAAATTCGGGTTGGTTTTACTCGAGTTATGGTGCGGATGGTAGAGTAGGATAATACATAGTAAGCCAACGTACTGAAGCCAACCTTAAAAGGGCTAATTTCCAAATGTATTTATTTCCAGTATTAATTATATTGCGGCTATAGACATGATATAAGATTCTTCTTAGCGAACACCTTGTACAATGTAAATAGATAGGATTATATATTTTCTGGATAGTAAGTGATTTCATGTAACAGAACAGAAGAACAGAAGCATGATTATTATGGTCGTTTATGTGCAGAAATTGTGTAGCTTGGTTAATGGTGCTCATTGTTCAAGTGCATATGATGATAATTATTTTAGCATTGGTTTTCTTTGATCATCGACACGACACAGTTTCCAGTGTTCCAATTTGATGTATCTCATTTTTTGATATCTACTAATAGTAGAAAGGAGGAGATTAAATTCTTTTTGGCATGGCTGTGTCACGTTGGTCTTTCATCTATGGATAAAGAGTATTTCATCTTTAATAGATGAAAGTTGAAGTTGCGGATGCCGCGACGCCACCGTAAAGTGTGTCACAACAATTTTGAAGCAAATTCTGCTCACGTTTTCAATATGAACAGAAACTTCTGGTGATCTGAAGAGCTTGGCTGTGGTGGTTAAAGGAGAATCAGTATTAGTGGTGTGGAATGGATAGAGCCTCTTATATGCATCTGCTGTGGGACCTTGTACACAGTATAGACGTTCAGTAATAACCCCTTGTTATCTCAGAGAGTCTGTTAGTTTGTCACAAGTTTTAGTTGATTGCCAGTTGGAAAAGCAGAGACATGACATCAGAGAGCTAAATTCTAGATACATACGTAGCAATTTTATTCCCATCTTGTCTCTGAATCACCATTCTCTATCAGTAGTTATTGTTGCTGAAAGAAACAAATGCATAGGGAAAAGGTCCCTGTGTTCTTGGTAGGTAGTAATGAACAGACTAGACTCTCGAAGACTCATATCTGAAGGCAGGCAACCATTTTGGTATGTATATACGATTCCATACAAGTTTTATTACTTCAAGGAACCGTGCCGTGGTCGCTTTGGCTCTATTGTTATGTCACATTAAGGCTAAACGTCTGTTATGTATGTATGTGTATGTTGCGAAGTGCAGCTGTATGCAGTCAACTAACGTGGATATGCTGAGTTGACTTTAAGGCATTAAAGGCATAGCTACCAAGGCACAACCAGTAAATATTGCACTCCATCCGGCCTGGTCCTTTATCTTTTACTCTTCTTTCATACACAACAGTCACAGTGTATGCTACTAAATATTAATAGGCGCACTTACAGATAGATAGGACAAATATTTATACAAGTACATATTTATGTTCACTCACATATGTACTACATGTGTATATCCTCTTATAGAATCTTCTGAGATATCTTTGCAAAATCCTTGAATTTAAAGAGTTTTAACAATAACGACTGATATGGCAATGTGGAGGAAGACAGAGAGAACGTTATCTTTAAAGATGTGTGTTATGTACAAATACAAAAAACAGATAAGACGATACCTATCTGCAGATGTGCAAAAGCCTTGCTGAGTTTTTATTCAAGAACTACATAACACACATACATATGTATGCTAAGTGTATACCTTGTAGAGTAGGTAGATAGGTATGCTAAAAAACGCAATCGTGCAATTACAAAGCATGATATTCGTTCGTTTTGTTGCATTACATTGCATTTACTACTACAGATAGTAACATAATAAATAAAATGTTGTTTTACAAGAATTGACTAGTTTAGTTAGTTTACTTCTGCATTGGTTTAGTATGTCTTAAGAGACATCACGGATTACGGTTCTTCACATTACTCACTCTACGGTTTATTGCCGTACTGCTGATAGCACTATACCATATTATTGTAGTGAATAGAATGGCTGAGGGACTGATGTGCAGTGTTAACTGTTAGGATGAACCTTTCAGCTGAGCAAAGGGTTGATCTGATTGAGTAAGCCAACTAAATTGATTGTTTTCTTCTTCTTTCGTACACACCAACTGAAAGTAAGCCGGAGTCTGACGAGTCATTTTTCTTGAACTTGACTGCACTGACTTGGATTCTATCTGATTACTCTCTAGTTGGACAGGATCTTGTTGGGCTTCATTTGCTCTCCTCTCAAGTCTCGTTTGTTAAATAAACTGCAAAAATTAACAAAATATACGTTACTTACCTCCAATTAAAGAGCAACCTGCTGTTATATTGCATACATTATCTACAATCTAAATCTCCCATACGGAAGAATGTAATTTTCTCCTTGCAACTGCACCTATTATTGTAATCTATTGACAGATTATATCAAGCAAATTGGTTGTTATTGATAGTAATTGAGAGTAAGAGAAAATTTATAAGTAAAATTAGACCAATTAGCTAGGTATAGATAATAAATTACTATTTACCGGCCGCCTCTACTAAGTAGTAGTCTCTATCTATGCATATCACTCTACAATAACATACACAAGGTACACGGTATAACAGTGCACTATAAGTATACTCATTATTTATTAATGGTTGGCAGAGGAGGGCTGAGTGAAACAGCGTTACGTAGAATTAAAAGAGTTGGGATGACCTTTCTAAGACAATGGAACAAGTTTAATGTCCGTCTAGGAGAATCGAGGAACTCGAAGAATGGAGGTGGAGGTTACCGTGCAGTTTATGTGCCGAGATCACAGACTAAATGTGATTTTAATGACACTTGCAGTGTATTCAGAATAGCTAATTTCAGCGTTGACATGTTTTGTGCTATAGTTAGTTAGCTAGTCGTTCTAAGAAATTACCAGGTACGTACCGAGTCAAGAACATTACTGTACAGCAAATGAGGACAGACATTGATGACTTAATGGGACGAGAAAAGTTATTTTGAGGACAGTATTGTTTGTATAACTACATAAGCCATTAAATATGTATCATGCTGCACCGTCTCATTTATCGCATTCTTTGAATTAGCACATTTACTTAGAAAAGCCGACATAACAATGAATTTAGTGATGTGTACGAATTTAATGGTAGTGCTTTAGGACACTGTCTAACTGTACTTTCAATAAAAAGATAATATGCGCCCGTACCACCTGAACCTTTTGGGGAGCTGTAATTTATCATTGAAGATATTTGCTTTAGGTAACGATAAGCAGTAATGAAAAACAATTTTATCGTAGGACAAATGAATCTTTAAGTCATGCCAATGCCCAATGTATATAGTAACTGAACTATTTTCTGTGGTCACAACTGACTCATATAAAAAGTAAAAATAGTCTGTTCTTCTACTCCAAATAATATGAGGTACGTATAGTGTACTCTTGTATCTTATCTAATGCAAGCTAATAACAGAGTGCAGCATGTGAAAACATTACCACATGTGCAGTGTCTTTTAATTATTACTACATACTTATCTGTAACTTTGAAACGATTAGCTATGAATGTACCATTTCCATAATCTTAATTTAATGAATGTTTTAACCTCAAATGCTTGAATCAACCTAATTTGTAAGGTACGCGGAAGTATGTAAAGATACACTGCTTAGTTTCTAAAACAAGGAAGCTGTAGTAATCAAAAGTGCATAAATATGCTAAACTAAATGCTAAAAATAGTCTGTAGTAATAATCAAAAGTCAGTGTAGAGGCTTGGGAGAGAGTATTTCCTTAACTTCAATTTAAATATAACTTTTATACACTATTTACTATTATTTCATCTAAACTTTTATGAAGTCATATCTGAAACTGTTAAGTACAGTGTCGTAGGTGTTAAGAAGCAGATGCGCTTTTTAGATCTATCAAACCCGTCATCCTTTCTATTTAAATATTAATTTATATTTAGTATGCATGTGGACTGGGAGTTGTTTCTAATGCATGTGCATGGGAGGATACGATCTAACTAACCTATGTAAAGCAAAAAAGGGAGGAAGCGAAATTTTGTGAAACCGTTTTGTAAAATGTTATGATATGCACGATGTTCTGCCTCGCCCGTCATGTGTCTTTCGCTTCCATGCCGTTTCCTGCTTCAAGTGAATTCTGCTACAGAGCTATGGATGTTGAGTGCATTTTTGAACCTCATTTAAAGCATTGAACATAGTAAACTATAGATGTATATTTGCACTCTAGTTATTTATTTGTGTACAAAAGAGTCGCATATAAGCCAACTGCACTTTTCATTACATTTCACGCTTCAAATTTGATAGATCTTCCTCGAGTCTGCAGAACAATGAACAGTCTGTGGACGTGTAGACACATTGCAAGTTGAGAGTTGAGATGTGGAACTTTTAAGTGTATATGATCTTTGTAAAAACAGTAATAACGTACAGAGAAGTCAATTTTGTTTAGTTTTAGGCACCTAAGTATAGTACTAAGGTGTTCATAGATATTTATTTGTGTGTAGGCATGTTTCATTTTGTTGATGTGCCAGTGAGTCAATTCAAAAATAATAATTAAGCGTTTACAGTCTTTCAGCACTCTTGTGTTCTCAGCACAGGTATATAAGATTTCGCAACAGAAAATGATGGATCACATTAGTTGGCAACATAAACACACAACTAAGCCATGCATCCTTAGGCCTGTTACATTGAAATTGCATGAATGTTGTTCTTAGGAGGACGAAGACGAATAAAACGTAGCAGAGATGTCTGACTGAATACTTGTAATCAACTAAACGAAATTTTCAAGGTGTTCCTCGTATTAGCTTCTTTGTTAATCCCCTCTGCAAACACCCTTTTGGTTTTACTGTACTCTCATTACATTGATTAGTGAATCTTATAAATGCTTATTGTATCATATTATGATGTAATGTTTTGAATTCAAAATAGTTACGAATTTGTAATCATTTGATTTAAAGGTGTGTGCATTACATAATATGTATAAATATTTAGATAGTCATATACCCAAATCTTCAGTATTTGGATAATATTATGCATAACTGACCGGATAATTTAATTTAATGGTTTTTACTCAAGCCTGACAATGATAGTAAACCTGGTGGAAATTACCTACAATTTAAATATTTATTATTATGTAAGCAATGTGCTCTCATCTTTTCGCTTTTTGGATTTAGTGCATAAATCTGTATGGTAATAGTGTACTGTGTACTACTACGTAATATAATGCACCTTTATTTTCAGTGCACAAGTCCAAAAGGTATTTTTTTCTACCGCTAAATGGATTCTTATTGTGCTAAACCAAAATTGCTTGCATATAGCATGATGTAAATGAAAGCGTTGTATTATCTATGAAGCTATCTATTATTTGTCGCTAGTACGTTCATTAGCTATTCATCATAGCTCTGTCAGTGTGCAACCATTCCTTGAAATGCCAGTTTTTGCTGTTGCCTTGCTATGTTGCAATTTTCATGTCTTGTGTTAAAGATGTATTTGCGAGATTCAGAAGTACTAAGTGCAGAAGTGCAAAAAAGTCACACAGAGAACTTGTAGTAAGTAAAGTAGGTAGGTTTCTAAGCCATCCCATACGAATCAACTTTTGACTGACATTTTTTTGCCGTGGCTACCTTGCAGTTGGTTCTATATGACTTCACTTAAATCGCACTTGTTTACTTCGTCTTTTGCGAACCTTTGAGATGAAATCAGTGAGGCATACATTTGGAGTCAACACTAGAGTTCTTATTATAGAAATTACAGACAGCAAATAATGCAACGTTTTTTGCCAAAAATGATCGGAATGAATTGTCTTTTGTGATATCGTGTTTATTTACTGTACACATCACATCTATTATTGTATTAGTACCTACGTGCAAATTCCACTTACACTATAGCTACAGGTACAGACAAAACCGACAATAAGAATTATCTGTCTGCATAAGATAGATAATTAAGATTTTTCACACTTTCAGCACCTTGGTTTTAAAAGGCAACAATAATCAGGCATACTATTATGGTACACTGGGTGGTACATTCTCACGCTTTACCTTGGTCTTGATAACTTTTGAAGTGGAAGAGAAATGCAATCATATCCTTTGTTTAAGGTACCTAATACTTCATAATTAAGCTTGGAATACACAGAGATGTAGCATAAATCCTGTTTAAAACGATGTGGTTACGAGGAAATCAAACAAACTTCATTCCTATTACAAATCTACATTTTTAATATTATTAAGAAATTGAGAAACGAATAAAACTTTATGTGTCACCACCTCCCCTAGAAATAATCGAAACCATGTAGAGTCACTTTGTAGTTCTAGGCAGTAACTGGGTTTAGCAGGGTCGGGTTTAGAATTGACTGCAATAATAATATTGACCTTTATAATCATAATCATAATCAAATATACTACTATGTAGCCAGTAATGGCAATAATCAGTTATACTTACAAATATTTGTATATTTTTTACTGCAACTCTTACAAAGTAAATCACTCATAGACTCAAAGTGCAACTAATAAAAGTAGTCACTCCAGTAATCAAAATCTAGATGACTACTTACTACTTGTGTATTGTTGTCTTATAGATGAGGTGATCTCTGAGTATTGTTTTAGACTGTTGAAGTAGAATTCTTGTGCGTAAATACACCTGCATAGTACTTATCTGAAATTAATGACGGAAATATGTAGGTCACATATTTCTGCATATCATTGCCTCGCACTGTAGTCCATAATTGCGTATGGCACGTGCTTTGAGTAGATGTATGGCTTTATTTCGCGTTGATACGACTGCAGAATTAGGTTAATGCAGGTATTTTCTTAAGTTTAGGGTAGTTTAGCAGTCTACAATGTCCTAAAGGGAAAGTTCATTTGTAATTCAATTGTTGGCTGTAACATAGTTAATCATGTCACCATTTAATAGTACTTGAGCCGTGTAATATTGCATAATTTGGTCGCAGATTCAACTGGCATTGCCTTATTTATGTAGTAAATTCTGTAGAGTTCTACAGTGATATTGACTTGATTTCAGTTTTACTACATTAACTAACAATAGCCACGTATATATCTATTGTTGGATTGTGATCTGAATAATTTCGCCATGGCCTGGTTAGTGTAATTGTTTTTCTGCTACTTGGTTATTACACATGAAACTCTGTATAATAACCTAAAGCTATGTCGTTTGTTGTTGTAGGTGTAGTACCTACAGAGACTACAGACTATAAGGAATTTAATTACACTCTTCCAACATAAATAAACCAATGTGTCTTGTGGCAATGAACATGAAGTTCATACATAATAAATGCGTAATACCTAACTCACAGAGTAAGTCAATATCATGTTTTGTGAAAGGATGTTTTAACGTTTTGCAATCTCAAACGGCAATATTTAGTGTATACATAGATGGATATAGGAAAGCTAGTGAAATATTGTGATACATAAATACAGTACCTAAGCCAAAAGGGAGCAAAGCAAACACAATACAGTGCAAACATCCAACATGTAGACAAGCAAACCAGGTAGTTCGGTGCTGTACTTACATAAGTTGCTTATTGTACAGGGTGCTTCAATCCAAATGTAATTTTTCTGTCCTGATTCGGTAATGAAGTCTGGAATCCATTTATTATACCCAGAATTAGTACTTTCTTTAAGCATTAATTTTGTACCAACGATATTATTACTATTTATGTACTAGTGAACAAATAGACAAATATTTTGATGCAATGGTAATTAGTAGATAGGCCTATAGTAATGGCGGGCTTGGTCGGGTGGATTTTTATTAAGAGCCACATTTTTTATAGAAAAAGAAACACTTTTGAGAGATCGTGTAGGTTTTGTATGGTTTTTTGATTGTAAATTATGTAGATAAGTATGCAGGGTACATTTGGTAGTAGTGTAGTGTCCTGTATTTAAGCCAGAGTCGAAATACTTGTGCAGTGCAGAGAACACAAGTTGAAAAGAGTTACCTACGATTAGATTTCTTTTGTGGTAATGAAGCCATTGTGCCCCAGCGGAAATGAGTGTGGCTAATATGGACTGTGTGATTATGTCCGGCGGAGCTGAAAAATCTCTGTCGTTGTTCCTCCGATGCATATAGTGCTATGTTATCTCATCGTTTTAGCATATTAGGAACATTACGTTATATCGCAAGTTTGCTCTCTAGCATCGTAGTGTAGGTAGGCTAACAACGATACAACGGCCACTGTTCATGTACCGCAATTGACGTAGCTTGAGCAGTTTACTTAATACGACATGGCGATGCACCACGGAAATAGTATCATCATGTTAATGCCTACAATAAGGCAAAGTTGAGCTGAAACTGATGGAGTGATGCGATTTTTATAGTACCGTAAGCTATTTAAAGCCAAAGTTAACTACATGACTCTATAGTCTGTAGTTGTACTAACTGAACTAGTATTACTAAGTTTGGCTGACATTAGAATACAGTAATAAAAACTTTGTGATGTGATGTGAGGCGGAATGAACTTTGCATTTAGAAGTTTGCAACATTGCTGGAAGCGACACGCGCAATTTTAGTCCGTCTATGTGCTTTCAGTGTTAAGCCAACGAATCCTGGCTTCCTGCTCCTGATGTACATTTTATCAACATGCAACTTTGGGTAGCTCTGCTCTACAAAAATAATGCGATCGCCCGTTCTATGCATTTACTTATAAAATAGGGTTTTAGGCACATATAGTCCAGGTGAATCGATAGTGAAGTAGAAATTAAACATATTTGCAAACTTGCTGCTGTTTGCATGAATGTGTCCGTTTCTTTTGTTTCCTCATAGTCTTTTCAGCCGGCAAATATCCATAGAGAAGATAAAAACAATCGGAGAAAAGGAAACATTTGCACATAACACAACATGAATAATAATGTGCGTCTTGGAATAGAAAAGACCAAACTTAACTAACGATTAGTGGAGCTGAAAAATTTCGTGTCTTGATGTCTGAGCTTTATTGTTAGCGTAAACTTTTCCCATCACAGGCAATGCACAGTTATGCAGATCTACCTACAAATATACATACGAGACGGATTTTCTATGGAAATTAAATGTATTTATACGCTTTGAATATACAAAGAAAAAATCATCCCTTCCAATTCCTTAAAATATATTATCATGCTTGAGCAAATACGCTCTCACAATCCCAGTACCTACACGTTTTGTGGGCATAATACCCAATGTTCAATTGTCAGAGGCTTATTTTATTTAGGTCTTTAAGTGTTTTAATAGATACACTACGTACGGTATTGTATGGCCAATGCCGCCTATCAATGCTACCTATGTAGACTCGCATAAATATTTATCACATGCATATCGATTTGAAAATTAGAAACTATACATCTGTAGAATATTCTGTCGCCATTCTTTCAGACTTGAAATACACATGAAAGATGTTTTTTATGTTCACCATGCATGGAAATACAATTGTATGTAGTTTATCTGCAGACGCATGCCTCCCACTCCCTACTATGCCTAATACCCTAAGTGTATCACTTATGAATTATCTTTAGGTATATTTCTACTTGACATATGTTGAATTTAATTTTAGTGTACTTGATTCAAGTACGAAAGTTTGACTTGTAATGGTGCGCTACATTCACTAGATCATGTATATCTAACAATAGGTAATTTAAATTGCAGTATCTATATGATATCTATCTGTACAATGGAAAAACTAAAATATGCACTCTAACTGGGAAAATCTTTGTGTTGGTAAAAGTTTTCAAATAAATAAAGCCATCGCTAACTTGATGTGTGCAATATGTACTTTTACTACTTATATGTACAGGACTATAAAAAAAGTAGTAAATCGACCAGAATTTATTCCCTGACCTCAAAAAGCACATAGCTATTTACTTTAGCATTATGAGAATGAGGATTCGTAAATAAGTAAATGAAAGTACGACAATCCCCAACAGAATCATAATCTGCTGCAACTTATACCTACAAACTCATTTGGGTGGAATGGGAACCGACTGTTATTAGGAACCAGTAAACACAATCTACTCAAAATTGCTTTGTAATACTGATTCTACCATAATGTTGTTATTTATACTCCCAATCCCCACCCAATCCCAACCCTATTGTCAGTTGAGTCTCAGAGAAGACAACTGTTAGTATAATGACTCTTCGGCAAGTAGTTTCTATTTTTATGTCTTTGAGGAACGTGACTAGCGTTGGAGGAATTCCATTCAAACTTCACAATTTAACAGAAAATTGTTTTCAGTAAAGTACCTATGTATAATAGTAAATATAATATCACTGATGTATGTGAAGTGGATTAATTTCTCAATTGCAAAGATGAACTAGCAATTTCAATGCGAAACATATTTGAGAGCACAGAATGAATAATTTCAGGACTTAAGAATCGTAACAGTAGCCCCTGTATTTGCGTGTACAGCATCGTGTAGGGAATCCATGCGTATCTCAAATTATTTCGAAGTGAGTTAATAAAGATGCTTCAAGGAGTCTGTGCCCATCGAATCATGATAATCATAAAGGGAGTATTTCTTATTTATCTTTAGGATGTGCTGTATCTTCATTCATGATTAATATGCATTGCTATTAATGTCAGTATACAGATATTGAGGCATGACGTGCTATTTGTTTACGTAGATTTATTTTTAAATCTTACTTGAAGGCTGAATTAATTAATTTATCACCACATCATCAGATTTCTGCCCATGAGTAACTTTTCTTCTCAATATTTTACAGCTTTTGTAGCACAATAATTAATCATGCATTTTTGAAATCAATGTGCAGTTAACCTATTGCTAATACGAAGTGTTAATCAGGCCATGGGCTAGTTTAGATATACTTTCGATGAACGATACAGAATGGTCCGAATATTTTTCTATTTTAATCCATGGCATTCGAAATGAATTGCAATTTTCTTGAAATGAGAATCCTGGTAGCATTGGCTTAAATTTGGTTGTCAGTTGGGGGATGGCCCTCTTAATGCTTGACCCAATTCGAGTTCCAGCTATAGAAGGTGTTTTGTCTGTACTTGTACTTGATCTAAGCGCCTACTCTTTCGTACGGTTTTATAAATGTGGTTTAGATAGCAGTTTGGATAGGAATTGAAAATATGCCAGATGTGAGATATAAAACTGTGTATTCGTAGTTGGTACGACATCAAAAACAGCGATACTTATAGTATGTACTTATAGATGCCCTAATGTCATAAAAAGTTATACAGTGACACTGGTAAATGTCACGGGGAAAAAATGACCTACATCAAATATGTATGGCGTTGAATGCCAAATGTAAAGCGTCATTGGAGGAAATGAAATCTTTGGAAGACAGGAACAAATGGTAGTAGTGGCGAGTCGGAGAGCAAAGGAGAAACAATGAGTAAAGGTAAGTCAAGTAGAAAAATGTCGAAAGAAAAGAAAAGTGTGCCAATGCCAAGTCTCAGAAGTTGCTATAGCGGGAGGAAAACTTCCATCTTGACTCAGATCTCGTTGGTCCAGGAAGAGAAGGTAATTATCTTATATCCTGTAGCCACTGAAGCAACGTTTATTGCACACTATACTGAAATCTACCGACGGATATGTCCAGAATTACAAAAAGCTGATCTGGCTTAAGTCCCCTAACTATGCGTACACACTGTAGGCTATACATACTAGACTTTCAGCTGAGTCAAGTCGGATTGAATCCATCCATTCCAAAGTAGTAATGGATTACATTCCGCACTACTACCGTTGTAAACAGTTATGTGATGTTTTAAAAGTCTTGACTACATAGTAGATGTACCTACGGCATGGTCTGCATACTTAGGACTTGAAAACATAGCTAATGTACCTTCTCACTGTATCCAAGTATACATATATAGAAGTATATAGAGTTTATACTATACAAGAGTACCAATATCTAATTCTTATTTGTCTTTCTAGCCAAAGTGCACTGTTTTGCCCAGAGTCTAGTCTTTCCAGAAGTACAAACATGATGGCATAAAATTGTATAATATTATGAGATATAGATAATGGTTATAATATAGTAGAGACTATAGTTGTGGGCAAGGAGCAAAGCAATGAATAAAGTGAATAGAATAAGAATCACCCAGCGGACTGGTATAATGATGTAGGAGTTGAATAGAGCTGGAGTTAGTAGAATGTAGTCGTGAAATCCAATCCAGGAAAGGAGTCCAAGGCAAAGAGAGGAAAAAGAGAGTAGAGCATGAGATGGGGAATTGCATAGCGCACGCCACGGGAAGAAATGAAGAAGCTGAAGGCGAAAGAAGTCAACGGAACGGCTGGAATTTTTGCAGAAATCGTCTGCTTTTCCAAAGTTCCACGAACCTCCTCTTCTCGTGGCCAACTTACAATTCCTTCACTCTTCTATACTTTTACCGTTACACAGACTACATGTGCAGAGCACTGCCGTTTCGTGTGTACGTATATATCCAAGACGGAAACTGAAATCTTTCTAGTCTGTGTAGAAAAACTACACAAGTCCTAAGAAGTCTTTTTACTACATACACTACATATGCTATCCCATTTTCATATGCGTATAGAATATATCTTTGCAGCACAGTAGACTAAATGAAAGCTTATTGTGCCATAATATATTAGACTATAGATACGTAGGTATAGCTGTAATAGGTGAAAAAGAAAACACTGAAAATAGGCTACTCTAAGACGGAATGAGAAGAAGTGCTATATGGATTCTTCTCACTGCTTTGGCCTACTACTGTGTACATTATTATACTCTGTGTGAATGTGACTTCTTGAGTATATCTGATCTGTCTCTTGTCTTGACTCAAGTTCTATGGCAAGGGAACTCCTACTACTTTCAGTCTATTTCTCTTTAGTTAACGTTTACTTGAGTAGGTAGGACTATAGCAATTTCTATTAGCTCTCTCTGGAGTCCCTTCGTTTCATTCTGCTCTCAGTAACTCCTCATCTCTTACCCTTAGTGAATTTCATTATCCAATCCACAGTACAGTACCTACAGAACATACATATATCAACACTAACACACTAACACTGTATGCTAATTGGAAAAATATGTAGGTAATTTGGTTACTCCAATTTGCATCAGTCATCTTCTTCTAGCTGAGTATGTCCATGTCCGTGAATAATGTCGTCTGTTGTCTACTAATCCCGGAAATTCCTTGTTAGGGTAGAATAAATTTGTGCAAAAATGTACGAAAATATTTATACATTCCTTTACATTATTCCGATCAGATGGAATTATAGATTTATATATTTTATATGTAACAGGTTACTTCGAAAAGAGTTTTCAATTTTCATAATTTTTCAGGTTAGGAATATTTTAGTTTCCATTAGCCAGGAAGAGCGCATGGCAAGATTTGCGCTGACAATGGATGAGGATTTTAAAAAAATTCAGTTAAAGGAAGTTTCAGTAGCAATAAACTACTGATATTTGTGAACGTATTACTAAAATCGTCATTCTTGCTCATGGACCTGTAGTATATATCGTATGGTATTATTATTATTTCTATGATAAATTGTAAATGGATAGTAATCTTAACTTGCCGAGCATAATATAAAGTTATGTGAATTCCTTTACAATAATGCACTGAATTACGACCGAACCTTCAAAGATACTAGAATATAGTGAAAAGGCTGTAAAGTATATTTATGCAATAAAGGGGGAAGAATTTAGTGTCTATAGGACATGTACGTGTAAATCAAGAGTGTCCTATCTTTTCCTTTGGTACTCCCCCGAATGTTTGAGTTTCGATACTTTTGTTGGATTTAGTGTATTAAATTACAATGTTATGGCTGTTGACAATTTAATAAAATTGTGCGTTAGCAGAAAGTAGTATTTTGTTACTGGGGGAAGATTCAATAACACGATATCCGATTGAATGCACAAGTCATAGTTTGAAGTTATCTAGCCAGGCGTCTTCTCGTTCTCACTAGAGTTATTCCACTAACAACTTGAGCACTTGGATGTAAGCAAGTGCTAACGATCTGACAATGCAGTTAAAATCGATAGCTATTAGTATTGGATCATTTGGGAATGAGAAAGTCTTGCGAAAGGAAGTTAAGGAAACGTGTGTGATCTTCTTTTCTTTTGTACGTGTAAAAGTAGTCACTCTCTTCTGCTTATCGCTCATGGAGAAGAATTGAAACTAAATGCTCCTTCTCTGTTTTATTTTTTGTCTGCCAAGCCCGTCTATTCTATATTATTATCATCACTACTACCCTTTTACTAGGGCTTAAGGTAGGCGAGTGAGTCTTCTAAGTCAGGTTTGAAAGAGAAACTTCTCTTGCCATTCTATTTGTATGACATTGTGCTGTTGCTATTTATTGTCTCTCACACTGTGCGTTAAGGAAGGTTCTTTGAACAGGAGAAACGGATATAATGTTGTTAGTCAAACGCTTAGTGTGCAGTGCACGCAATATGAATACCTATAGGTGTGTATGTATCTTTATGTATACCCATTAGAAGAAATACCTATTTCTGGTCGAACAACAATAATAATATCGAAAGCTAGTCTGCACAGACTCTTTTAAACAGGCTCCCTAATGCAGTTTACGCACCAATATGCACTACAAAATACTTAGCAAAGTGCACTAAAATTTTATAGATAAAGATAAAGGAATAAGATCAGGCAAGGCGAATGAGGCAGCATTGAAACGTTGTCACGGTCAAATCCACTTTGCCATCTGACTACCTAACTGAAGTACCTACAAATAAATATTGTATCGATATGCTACATATATACAGCACTAACAACATCCTCAGTTGATGCTATCAGATCAATTAATACCGCACACACATACAGACGTGTAATTTCGTTTATATATGCCAAGCGATATAGTCTATATAGATTACGCCATTATAAAAATACGAAATGAGGAAAAGCAAAGTTTGTGTACAGTTAATGCATCAACATGAGATACTTGTAACAGTTTTACTTTATTCATGTGTGTAAGTACCTCATAGTAAATAAGTAATATGTTATAGGAGTGACTGTGTAAATCAGTAGCTACTCTAACCGTGGTAAATGTCTATGTAAATTGGTTCAAAGAAAGCGAATGGAGATATTCGTTGTAATGGGGACTGCTATTGTGAGCAAATAAGTTATAGTCATAAATAGGTTGCTAGTTATGTGTGGTTTGTAAGTGGCAGGCTATCCTTCTTCATTCTGGGTGTGAGATTGTATTCTTCGCCTTTTCAGTTTGTATCTTATCATCTCAGCGTTTGCTTCGCTTATTATTGCGTTGATAACATTTCATGTTGAATCTTGTGTGATGTGATGCGTGGCGGATAGAGGAGATGAGAAGTGATCCTTGTTCTCTTATTTATTTTGTTATTGCACAGAATGGAAGCAGGGGAAGAAGGGTAGGCAAGATTGAGTGGTCTGGCTTCGCTGCTTTATAATGGAAACTCTCTGTGCTTCCCATTTGTTTTTATGGCAATGGCTAAAGCACTGTATAATGCACCATCCCCTATGCATATTACTTTGCAAGTGTAAACTCAACAGAAGTGATACTCACTACCTATGTACCCTGCCTTTCCATCTACACCAAATGACTGTGCAAGTTTCCTATTAACCATGCCGTTGTTATTAGTGTCAATTTTCTTAAACTCTTCTAGTTCCTTGCGGAAGCCTAGTCGTTAACCACATCTAATAATGAGAGAAGTGGAAGAAGATACCATCTTTCTCCTATAATGCACCAATTTAGGATAACTCAATTGACTGACAATAAGACTGATCTCAATCATAATACTTCGCATTATTACATTACTAGAACAATGCATGTCTCTACTTGTGCGCTTACGCGTGCTCTACTATTAACAATCTCACGCATTTTTACACACAAAACCTACTTAACTAATATAAAAAACGCTTTCATCAATCAACTAATAATTTTTTTGTTGAGGTTGGATAAAAGTTCAGTTGGGATGATAGTAAATGATAGTATGATCGGTATGATCTAAAATTTTATAATATGTATAGGTAAGTTGATTTGTATCGTGTTCAAATAATTCCAGTGTGTATAATAAAAATCATCTGGAAATGGGAAGATAGATAACTTGGGATTATGTGATTCTGTGTTTTAATTGAAATTGTGTCAGACATGGAACAGATTCCTACTCGTGCTTACTGCTCACTCAAGTTTATTTAATTCGATTGCACTCCAATCTTAGTTACTTAGGAAAAGAATGTTGTAAGTTGTTTGTATTCGTTTCTGCATTGGGAATTGAAGATGGCTGTGTGTATTAACATAATGTTTGTATATCCTGTGTAGAGTCTTGTGAGTCTTGTGAGTATACAAAACAGCAAAAGCTGTCTTCTGTTATCTTTCATTTCTTTTAATCTGTGGTGATTTCTCTCACTTCCAATCAGCTGACTGGGAGTTGAGAGACGGCATAGATTGTTGGCTGTGTTTTTGGACGGCAACAGGAACAAGTCATCGTGACCAAATCTAAATCTGTGATATCTGGTTACAACTATACAAGCAGTCTGAGTCATACACGACAACTGCAGTCACACAGTATATTTAGAGAAGAGAGATAAAAAATGTGAACCAAATTAAGTAGGTACTAGGTCGAATGGATGGGTACTGTGTGATTGTCTTGAGCATACATGTCTGCAGTAGATAGTACGTGCGTTGGATTGGAGTGTGATTTCCATGTGAGATAAAAGTTGTACATATGTTCATGGGCTAATTTTTCTCATAAGTGTATTTGGTATTGCAGAAACTGATAATTAACCTAGGAAAGAAAATAATAGGCTGAGTGAGACAAGTTAAGTGTTTGTGAATATAGAAAGAGAATCTATTCCATGTAGTTTAAGTGTAGTTTGCAAGTTTTTCGTAGTTGTTGGACAGACGCTTAATTCTTGTGGTAGAGTTTCTTCAGCTCATTGCTTCATCCATTCTCAGACGAAGGAACTGTGCATTAGAGTCTGCTGGTACTATGGCAGTTAATTCGGTTGGACTTCTCATGTCGTCTACCACATTACTTGCAGACTTTGTTGCGTAAATACGTTAGAGTGCATAGAAGAGATGTTAATGTTAGTAAGCTAAGCTGGCTGGCGGAGTAAGAATCCTAGTTTCGCAATTCTTACATTAGGCAGGCTTAGTGGTCAGAAGAGTCGCAAGCGAAAAGGGACACGACAGGCAGTCTTTAATTTAGTAGCATTGGTCACAGTGCATTAGGCAACTTGCTGTCTCCCTCCTCTGACTTCCCATCTCTTCTTCCACTGTAGCCATTCTCTACTCAAATACTAGTGATATTGGACTCACGTCTGATAAGCAACTCCACTTTCCGACAATACAATGGTTTAACTAAATCCTACTACTGCATACTGGTATTTGTATAGATACAGATATAAAGTGCATTATCCTAGGTAAATGGTAAGCAACTGTGTATCTGCCCCTAAATGACAAAATCTAGTATCTTGTAACTAACAATAGGATTAACTTTGGTTTACGTCTTCTTTCCAAAATCCCTAGCGTAGTCCAAATGGGATAGGTACATAAACCGTACATAAAAAAGGATATTTCCTCCTGTTTGCGAATTGAGGACAGTGTGTTGCTAACGAGTGTTCCTTTCCTGTATTTATTCAGACAAATATTCTCACTATTATGGTTAGCAATACTATTAACTTGATCCCCTATTGTAGCAGTTGTGGCTAAGAATGCAAAAATCAAGAATAAATATGAAACTGTAAATAATGGTATTAATTTTGAGTTGCGGTTATTATTGTCGATATTTATATGACCCCGTGCATTCAACGCTCTGTTGATATGTGTAGGAAATTAAGTTTGTTGATTTGTAACAGAAATGTGTACAGGGATTTAGGTAATAACGAAAGGGAATTTTCCATTGATTTACGAGTTGAGTTGGGAGTAGTGTGAGTGTGTGAGTAGTCACACTGAATGTCTGCATTGCAATATATTATCCAGAGGTACGGAATATTTTATGGGAAATATGTGCGAGTTTTACCACAGGAATAGTTATGGAAAGAGTTGGTTGCATATTTCAATAACAGGCATAGTTTACTCTAGAGGGGAATAGAGTTGGTTAGACACACACTTGAGTAGATAGCAGTAGATAGATGCCTACATGACAAAAGTGGAGTTGAGTAATGAGTTGATTCCAGCCACCATACCTTTGGTTGGGTCTACAGAGCATAAAAATCCATTAGCCCCATGGAAAATGCATAGTCTGTCTAAAGTAAATGGCACGGATTGGGATTTGCACTTATCAATCTGCCTGGGAGATAATGTATAACATCGAGCGTTGGCCAAGGTAAGGGTGAGAGACATTTTGACGGTGGGATGTATGAACATAAGCCAGGAGTAGACAAAGCCCACCCAAAACTTTTGAGAGAAGTAGGGCAACGTGACGGAAGACAGATACTGATACATCGTACAAATAGACTAAATGTACCTACTGTGTAGTGTGTTGCTTTGTTTCTGTCTCACTTGCTCCAACTCCCAAGTTTTCTTGTTTACGTTTCTGATTTATTTGAGAGGGCTGACTTGACATGAGCTACAGTCTAAATAACTCTAAAAACTCATGTTCAAGTTTCTCTTTTGGAGCACAGCGATAGTAGCCTACATGGGAACGTTTTGTTTCTTTGTCACATAATATTCCTATGATTCATAACTCTGACGTTATGGGCAACATACCTGTCTGGGCTATCTACTTCTTGATAAGATAGATGCCTACAGGTATAACTGCAACTAACTTCTCTCCAAATATTTTAGACGCCAAAAAGCTGGCTTCTCCAACCGTTGAACGTCTCAGTGACTTACACCGACTACCGATATCTGTAAATTGTGCTCTATTTAGTATAGTATTTCGTGAGGAACACGATAGAATGTAAACACTACTGTGTAGGAACAAAATGGCACAATGTGAATGAATTTTATTCTTGCGATAAGCAAGGTTTTGGTAATGCGATGTAGCAGAAACATAGTAAACTAAGCTGTCACAATAAAGGGTCCTGCCCTGTCTACTTAAATTCGATTGATATATAGGAGGGAAAGTTTTGTGAGTAGATTTATGAAGATGAAATGATACGGAAGTATTTTGGGGGCTTTGTTTGTATTTGCTAGATAACTTTATCCATTAGTCATTTCCTGAAAAGGAAGTTGAATTTTTCTACTTGATTTTGTATGTCAAAGTTATTTCTATAGATTCTTCGCTCTAGTACAATAATTCTTAGTTAGTCGTGCATGGAGTGAGTTGAAACTGATGAAGCACAGTTAATCAACAGAACAAGATCTCCTCTTACTATGTTGATGCTTGAGTGGGTAAACTATTTCGAGTTTTTATACATAGCTCATATATCCAGACAGATATCGTATATCATGAAACTGTAGATTTAAATTAACTCGTAAGACTGGATTTCAAAGAAGCCTGAATAAGTGAATTGGTTAGGGAACATCAAATAAACGGGAGAATTGAAGCAATAGGTAGAATTGGATGTAGGGAAATGGAGACTCCTGATATTGTGCATTAGAGTGCTAGTCCTTAGAGATGTTGTTTCTGTTTCTAGCGATGAGTAAAAAGGAGAAATCTAGGAAAGAAAGTTGTTTGAGAGAAAGGCCAAGACGTCTTCATTTACTAGACCAGGGTGTGGATATGGACTAAAATGAAATTATCGAAGTGAAGAAGATGGACGGACGGAAGGAGAAAAAACTGTTCAGATGAAAGGCTGTATTACTCCTACATCAATATTAGCATTGCCACCGTCTTGCCATCGTCTTGAGAATTGAAGATGCTCTATATAAATGGAGATGACTCCTCTGGATTGCTTTTATATAAGTGTCTATCTATACGTGTGGGTCGTAGACGTCTAGTCTCGGTATGCATGTGGATATAAATAAATGGGATGTCATAGCAGGTACAATTACCTCTATAGTTCTCTAAGCTGTTATGTGATGTAAGTTTGGGTGTTTGCTCTTGTCATAGGAAATCGGGAGAGTAAAGAAAAGGGAATATACAGGATTACTTTTTCTGTCTTTCCATTTCTTCACTTTCATCTTCAGAGCCAACTGTATGACAGCATATTCTCTTGAACATGTCCGGTCGAAGAGTCAAGTCATGCAACATACTTCACTCCTTACTCCGTCTATTCACAATGAAGGCACTCTATTACTCTCCAAAGTAAAATATACAAAGAAAGAGGACGAAGGAGTCAGTCTCGTGATGGAAAAACTGAATAGAAATCGTCTGGGCACTGGACGTTCTTTACGACATCGCTATTTCGCCTTTTCCCAATGGCATGCACATCCGCTTTGTACTTTTTCTACTACCTACACGAGAATAAGTAATATTTACTCAGCGAAAGTAAAGGTGCCTACTTGTGAAAAGCACTAATATTTATGAGTGTGCCATGTAGTTTTTAAGAGTTTAAGTGATTTTCTATAGTTCTTCAGGCACTGCACAACTTCTACTTTCACTCTTCAATATAACTTTCTATTTGAATTACAATAATGCATTTTCATGCATCTACATACAACTTTCCGTTTGTTCAGCTGTTTCTCAATGAAGAATAAATATCAGCTGATAGCTACTAAATCAAGACTCCTTGTTTTAAAGAGAAATGCAACCTAAGCCTTCTTGTCAAATTACTAGTATCTCTTAGCCCTAGCATTTACTTTAGTAACTACTACTATGATTGCATAGTTTGCTGTTGGCTATTGAGCATGTAGTTAATTTTGTAAATGTGCCCTATATCTGTATTTAGGTACTAAGACTCTTTTTCTGGAAAGACAGATAAAGAAATACTGTCTACTTCACAATAAAATTCACATGAACAATATCAATTCAACTGTATAGGGAAGAATAAAATAGTACGTAGAAGAAATAACTAAATTAGGAGAAAGTAAGCAAGCTATTTCGTTCAATGTTCCCAACATTGATACAGAAAATGAACAGTATTTGTGTAGGTTGATTCAATCTGTAGAGATATGACTATAGAGAAATGAGAGTGGATGTGCATTAGTAAGCTGGTCGGCAGCTTGTTTAGTTTCGTTTTCTGTCCTGCCGGTTTTGCAATTCCACTTTAGTATATCCTATTTGAGAATAGAATGGATGTGGAAACGAGTTGGATGAATAAGAGATACGCATGAGGATGAAATGGAAGAATTGAGAAAGGAATGGAAAAGTAGTCACTCACTTGGACTTGACTGCTCCAGCTAACAATCCATGTGCACAGAAATATATCTCTCCTTTCACTGTGCATTCAATTTTCTTTCGTTTCACTCTCTATTCTTCCTTTTTACAATTTAGTTTACTCTGTATCTTATTACAATGCCTATAGAGCTCTTTTTTGCTGTTATGTAGACGCGTGTTTACGGCACACTCACTACGTACTGTGAGTCGCAGTTTGTCGTTGAATGACTGTCAAGGATACTCTGTTCATTACTGCCAACGCGACTAGTTCATCTTGTCCCATACAAAAACTGTACCTTTTACTACTATAACTGTGTAGCAACATTATATTTAGAACGTAGGCAGTAGGCTCTTCATAGAATGATTGTTTATTGTCTGTAGAAAGTTTTTCAACTCGGTTCGTTGCATACGCACATAACGTATATACAAACTAAAAGTCGATATTGATAAAGAGATTGTTGTTGTCACATGCCCTGTTGTATTTTCTATGGATTCAGACAGCGCAATTCCATTCGACTTCAATCCATCATTTGAATGTGGCAATTTATTGTGATTAGTATGCTGCGTTCACTACTGAGCTGGAGAAAAAACATGAAAAAAGTGTAAATGCTAATACCACGGATTACATAGATTCTTTCTAGAGTAAGTTTCTCAAAGTTTAAAGAAAGTCGCAGTGTAAGTTTAAGAATGTAATAAATTGGTGTACGCACTCAGCTTACGGTTTTAATTTTAGGAAGTAAAAGCCTCGTGGAAAGTAAAATTAGATCGATAAGTGAAAGTTTATTTTAGTTAAGACAGTTTTGCACATAATAAAGTCTGGAGAATCGGGGGAGAAAAGACGTGGATTGGTGCTCGGGTAGGAAGTGAAATTGAAGTGTGGGTATTGGAGGAAAAGAGATCTGGGACTGGAATGAATGGAAGAACAGGTAGTGAAAGCATAAATAGTGGCAGGAGTGAGTAGAGTGAAAGCACTCTGAAGAAAGGAAAACACTTGAGATAAGAGCTAAGAAAGCAAAGGGTTAGAGTGGAATATACGACAATGAGACAAGACAAGTAGACTTTAGTGAAACGGAGCATCGTGCTTACAGATGAGATGAGACGTAATGAAATGAAATGTGAACGTAGTTAGACAGAGCCAGATAGAAAGCGACACGATTTCTGCTAAATATATTCCATTATGCATGTAT
>JABASH010002051.1:0-22188 GCA_019776445.1 Tomocerus maximus
AGGAAATTGTGTTGCAATTGAAAAACGTGCTATCGTATTTCATAAATATATCAGTTGGCACAGTTATTTTTGTAATGGAAATTGTTTCTTCGGTAAATATCTAGTTTCTCAGCGACAATGAAAATGTAAATGCGAGGAACGCAACATTACTACTAATAAGTTCCATCTGGCACCTAGTAAAAATATATTGTCATTATTTAACTTTCTTGCTAACTACTACATTATGAGTAAAAACTTGTTAAAGCAAATGTCAATAATTTCTCATGGATCCACAGAACTGTTTCTTTGACGTAAATTAATATTTACATATTATTATAGATAATAGTTCAGGTAAGAAAACGACTGACCTTCGTTTTTGCCATACCACATTAAACGTATTAAGATAAAGATTACAACTATCTGTATAATAATGAATATCATAAGTGTCTAAACATCTTAGGTTGTAGTGCGAGGAATCTTAGGTTGTAGTTAAACTATGGACTTGGTTGAATATTTTTGTTAACAGACAGTTTTGTTACAATGTTTTATAGTAATGAACTTATAATATTTATTGTAATAGCGTTCTTTATATACTGAATGAAACACCCACGGAAGAAGATTAGGCAAAATAAGATAAACATACACACACGAAGTGTCTCATCTAAAAAAGTTTGAGATTATAACAAGTTTACTCATGGACAATATATTTATATGGCATCAGATTCAAGAATTCATACATAATCAGACAAAATAACTAAAATAGCTGACGTGTATACTTTGACTTTGCAGATAAAATAAAACAACACTATTTATTATCATTTGATCTGAAGTAGCATCACAGTAACGGTTAACTTTCTTCTCCATGACGAATTTCTGGATTTCACAGACATTTTCTTGGTGTTGTATGTAGGTAAGTAGTTTTTTCAAATTGTTTCGGGAACAACTTAGTAGCTGCGCCCTGCCTTTGGTTCTGACTCTAAGTAGATTGGCGTAACATTCGCCGGTTTGTATCTCCTGAAATTAACAACAAAATTTGATTATATTTTGCATAAAAATGGTTTTTCAATATTATAGGCCAATTTTGTTAAAAATGAGCTATTTAATAGGCAGACTCATCCAGTAATAAAGAAACAAGGATGCATACCAAAGTATTTTTCTACAGATCTTTTTACCTTTTCCTTTTCACTGTACTTCTAAAGGCCTACAGACAACGTTTCTAAACATTTTAGTAGAGCTTAGAGTTTCCTAATAGGGCAGGATTGCTTTACATCGTTCTTAACCTCGCAATGAGTTCAGAAGAGCAGACAGCATAGCTTAATAATTATAGACACTTAATCAGTGAGGGTGGAAGGAAAAGAGACCCTATAAGTGAAATTGGCAAAACCCTTCTTCATAAGGATGCTATGGGGGACGTTTTGAGATAATTGATTTTATAGTTGGGCATGTAGATATAGTTTATAGGGTACTCAGAGCGTTCTGCACTTTATCCCAACCCACTTCATTCAATTATACTTAAAATAGGGAATAGACTGATGAAATTTCTCATTGAGCGATATAAATTCAGAAACGTACACGCATGGAATTCGGTTAGTATCGGCGTCACAACCTCGCACATACACATATCTACACTATTATTATAATGAGCATCCCCAGTCGCTGCGTATACTATTGTATATTAAGAATGTTGATGGGGAATTGCAAGAAATTCCTTTTGCAATCATTCTCCCTTTTTAATTCCCCACATTGCATTGGACGAAATCTTCTTTGCATCCAATTTTAGCACAGTATCAGTGACGAAAGGAGTTGTGCCAGCCAATAGTACGAAATTCAAATCCATCCATGTTGATAGCATTTCCTCTTGATTGGGCATTGGGAGTTAATTGCATTCTTGTGTGCAAATTAAATTTGGTTTGCGATTCACTTATAACTTATAATGCGGTATAGACAATCTAGTTTACTTACGAATATGGAGAGAACGGAACACCAACGATGAGGAGTTGTTGTCGGTGCATATGAATTCTCCACATTCCTTGATGATAACCTCTGGCATCCAAATCCCAAATTTTAAAACACTAGGGAATGAAAACACAGTTATACATTAATATAAATAGGAAAACAGTATATTAATATGATTGAATGCATATGAATGAGTACCTAATTGCCATTTAAAGTACATTCTGACTTAAAATAGATAATTAAAACAGAAAAAAAAGAAAATAAGAAAAAAAAGTAATTAATTAATTAAAAATGGACACAACGTTAAAGCACTAAATGATTTAATCATACATTTGAAGCATACAAGAAAAGAAACCAAAGAAGACAACCAAAAATATCACACTCTTTCAGAGACGTTATGCGCCCTAAATTATAATTTTCGACCGATAGATTGTCGTTTGAGAGATAATTGAATACAAATGTATTATTAATCGTCGTAAACCATTTTGTTTTGCAGGATGAAAGGTTTAGGGTTGAGGATAAGAAGAAAATGTTGAGTAAAAGAGTAGAGCAGGGACACCTCAAACAAGTTTCGCGTAGAAAGAGCATTCAGAAGAAAATGATGTATGAGACAAATATCCTCTGTACAATAGACACATATTTAGTAGAAATTTTATAGTTGGGACTGGTAAGGAGACATTTGTAGTCGAGAGGAGGATAAAAATGGAAGATAAGAATGCGATGATAGGGAAGTGGGAATTGGAGCAAAAGAATTGTGAGCTAACAATAAGTTAAGTGCGGGCGTCTGGAGACTTTAAAATAACGGTAAGTGGAATTTGAGTGCGAAAAAAGAAAATCTATCTGTCAATGTAAATCTGAATAAGGAAAGCAAGCCGAGGAGCTCTATATCTGGCACCAGTTTATTTATGGCCTGGCTCTGTCTGTCCTGGAACACTTTCTCCTGCTCCCACAATACACGTCTCTGAGTAAACAGTACATACATAAGTATAAAGTGAATAAAGTGGGTTTTCTCTCCAGTAATGAAGTGGATGCGTGTCTTTGCATTCGGGGAAGAGTCGCGTAAATGGACATTGTGATTAGTGCAGTCATAAGGCTCTGTGCCGTTGGGCTCTATAACTAATTGCTCTCGAGTCCTTACCTTAGCAACTTGGAGCCAGGTCTTGAAATCTCTCGGGTCGTCCATTTTGATGTACATCACATATATTTCCATTTCCTCCTGTCAAAAGCAAAGAAGAGAAATCGAATGACATTTTGCAACTTTAGTTTCAATTCTTGTCGACTGTGACATGACAGGGAAAGGGCAGAGCACACTGCAGTCGGCGTATACATGCACAGTCTTATGAAATCGGATAAATTGAGCTGCGGACAAATAGTGGAGCAGATCTTTCTTTCGAGCCTGGCCGAAAGAGGAAAATTCATGCAGAATGTGCACTGCATAATCGGTGCAGTTTGCAGAGTTCCACTGACTATATACCTTTGACTCGGGGACGAAATTGGATTCGCAGGGGGATTTACTGTGGTCCAGCACTGTCGCCTCCTTCAGGCGCTTCCGGAGCAACTTTTCATAATTCTCCAGTTTCATGCTGAGGACAGTTGATTGACGAGAGGAGCAGCCGGCAGTGTCACATATCCAATTGAGTGGGCAAACGCGGAATCCGTCCATCGAGAAAGAAAGCCAAAGACAACACGTTTAATATCTTCCACGGATTCTTAGCATTTATCTCCCCATGCCTATTAAGCCCTATCATATTCACAATCTCCACTCTCACAGTTAATGCACAAACTCCTTTTGCAAGCGAGACTACATTTAGCTGTGCATCATCTTCTCCACAGAGAAGCCGGTTTCATCGACTGTGTAAATGCAAGTCAATGCTATCCTTTCTCATCAGTGTGCTACTGCGTACATACAATTCATTTCTACTAGCTATGGGTCATAAATACCTAAGTTTAATTGACACAGAAAAATATGCTCTTAAAAGGAACTTAAATCAAGAACTACTATGGAATATTTAAAGTAGTCGTCTTGGAATAAAATAAGTTAGATTATAAGTTCGAGTCGGTAAATATACAAAAAACAATATTTTTACTACAATTCATTCTAAGGAAAGGGTTGCCATTTGTCCACGTATTGCGGAGTTGCATGGTTGTTGGATCGAAGCAGGTATTATTGACATCCAAAGTGCTTAGAGTGGATGCTAGAATTAATTAACCTCCATTAGCTGAAAGTTGGTACCTTAATTGGTAACTTAGTTATTGTTGCACAATTTTAGGCTGGCCTGAATCATATTGCTTAGAAGTAGGAAAGAAAGAAAGCGGTTACCTTTCGACATGAGAGAGACGGACACCTGGCGAAGTGTTGAACGATCTCTTTTTGAAGTAGACATCCTGGAAATAGGAATTCATATTGAGGCCGGATGCCCCGAAATGATATGTCCTCGACACATCAGGAATGATACACTCTCTTCCCTTGCGAATGTCTGGCAGTCTCATCCACATGTCCCAGTCCCACATCTACAAATGAAAAATTGATATGCAAGGAATTCTCTTCAAAGTCTCTCGTTCACGGACTCATCCTACCTACCTACAAGTGCAGGATAAAACTCCCGAACACTGTTCGTCATTCACTCTGATGATCATGAAGTTGCATTAGAAATAGAAAACAAGGGAATACTCCGCATTCGCTGTGAGAAAAAGAAACTGAGTGAGGTGAGTGACTGGCGGGCAACTACGCAACTCTTAATTCCTTTCGGGATTCCGGGATCCCAAGGCAAACCAAAACTTTCAGGAAAAATACATGCACATTGCATCAGTTTACTATCTTTGTATGGTTATATATAGCCCTTCGTTAATTTCGTATCCGCCAACCATCTCATTCATCTATACATTATTCTGCTTTTTAGAAAAGTTATTTTTGTGGGACAATATAATTAAAAAAACGTTGGAAGACAGGAAATTGGACAGGAGGCCAATTGGGGTTCGACTAGAATCCAGCATACATCCCACGTCAAAGGGAAACTGAATGCAGACAGTAGAAGGATGTAAAGATTTCTGCGGAAAGTCGGTTACGTACACGTTTCAGACAATTCGAGAAACCTTTATGAGCTATACAATTCTATATCGTAGAAAATCTTAATACCCTTTTGATTCTACTTCCCAATTTCTTAAAAAGTCTACCCCAAAGTTAAGCTAAATATTATCTTTTGAAAATAAATGTTAAAAGAAACGAAGATAATGTTCGTCGTTGGTCAAAAATGGAAATCCCAAAGTTACATCAATATTTTGTTGCATAGCATATTACCAGAATAGTGTTGTGCCAAGAGTAATTCTAAAGTAAGTATTTTACGATGAGCAAGTAGCACAGCTAACACATACTAATGATAGGCTTAGTTTGGCTAAATGGGCATTTCAGAATAAATACATCCTGTTCATACATACCTACTTATCTACCTACCTTAATACATTTCAGTACTCTTTGTAGTACGAACTGGCTTACAAAATTACGACACTCGGGAGAAATAAAGCTAAATGAAATGACGAAATAATTCAGCTGCAAGTGAGGCGGCAGGTATTGCGTATTGTTTACGGATAAGGCTCAGCCATAAGGGTAAGTATTTGATCTATTTATGCGTCCTATCTAGTTTGACCCAAAATTTGTGTAGTCATTGTGAGAGGTAGTTATTACGCGTATAAGGTTTGCCATTCTGGATGTTTGGGAAATAGAATTTTTTCATTTGTGGATCCAAGTTCGGAGATTCGGATCCACAGCTGTTGACCAAGCCACTACCAAATTTAGTTGCCACTGGGAACGTGACGTCATCATACAAAAGGAAATTCCATTCCCCAAATATCCGCAGTGCACAACCTTACACGCATAATACCTGTCACTATTACCACACAAATTTTGGGTTTGAGCACATTTGATTGTTTTCATTTAGATGTCTACGGAAGGGGAAATGCTAAACGGTCAACTGGAATTTCCTGCTGCCATTGCTACGTGAGAATTAGCCTTTGAGTGGATAGAGTGAGTGCCAGGAATGGAATGGACAGCTACTGTTGGCAGGAGAGAGTCAGCAGGCCCAGCGCCGGCATTTCTCCAGGGTGCACACTCGTGTGGAGTGGACCAAGTGTCTGCACAAGTCGCCTACTCCGGCTGTCCTTCTGCCTCCTCGCCTCAGTTCACATCGAGGAAAAGTCCCCAAAGAGTCTCTTGACGCAGACTGAAATGCTCCAAGACATCGCGATGGCACTCGAGTCTATTCGAGAACTTCTTTCGTCACTTGGGCCCTGCTCTCCTCACCATAGCCAGCACACGTGCGGAAGTGCAATGGATATGCCCTAGAGCTTCAGAGACATTTGCACGTAGATCCTCCATTGTAGTCAATACTCTTCCGAGGTGTCCACTTTGTTTTGTTGTCATACTTCCATATCGCCCTGCTCACTCCGTTCTTCCAGGCCTAGATGCATATACTAGGCACATACTACTTCTTCAGAGGCCCGTCCTATTATTCAACTATTATTATTTCACACAAAGATGTGAAAACTCCTATTCCCCTGTCCATTCTGCCGTTTCTTTGCATGCAGGTACGTTCGTAGGTACTTTCAATTCCAGCTCCTCTGTCAAATGCTTTTCTTTATTTAGGTGCCTGAACACAATTTTTGTGTTTTTCTGTATGTGACTATATACAACGGCGAACCTGATACGAACAGCATTGGCGCTCAAAGTGACATTTCCTTGTAGTAATGCACACATCAGTGTATCGTCTTCTTCTATCTGCCAATTGAATTGGATCGAGTGCGACCTAATCTCTCTTTTGCTCAAATCAAAGCAAAGAGAGATCTCTTGATAAAAATTGCAAACAGAAATGCCTTGGCACACAAATAGCAGATAACTGAATAGTCTGTCGGACAAAAACGGATTTCGAATGACCCGACGGACGTTCTTTCCTGGAGGAGAATTATCTAATAAAAAGTGAATAGGGCATTGCAAACTCAACTCTCCTAGGACTCTACACTCAATCACTCTGAGTTCAAAAGGAAGCACGATGCCAGTTTGCTCTTCAGAGTGATCTTCAACTACTCTGCTCAACAACGACGAAATTTAGTTATTTTGTAAATTGAGAATAAAGCATTAGTGGTCATTACGCATTTTACTATTTCAACTTCAGTCGTTGATTTCAATTCTTCTCAGTCCAATAATGTCCAGAACTGGGCAGATGTTGACATAACTGACGCAGTAATACCTTGAGTCTGCTAACAACAACCAATATGCCCATTATCTATGGAGTAAGTTCTAATATTTGGATGAAACTATTATTGTGAACCGAGGGATCTGATCCACACGGTTCAGAGTTATTCCAACAACAGCTTTTGTGTTAATAAACCTTGAAAGACGTCCAGAGAAACTCAATGGGCAAATAGGAATACCTTTTCGGGGGTGGGCCACTTGCTCTCCAACTCGTTTTTGTAGAGAGATTTTTTAAGGATCCATCCGAGGCCGGGCATTGTCTCCACTCGGTACATAAGTGTTGGGTCGGCACTGGTGTGCTCATAGCCCTGGTCGTTCCACGCCGAGATGCAATACAATGTCGGGTCCTCTTCTAACAGTCTTACGGACTGACTAAAATAGCTGTAAAGAGACAATAAGCTCTGTTCATAACATCATAAGACATTTACAGACACGTAGCCATACAGAAGAAGGGCGAATGTAAATTTAATTTCAGATAAAGAAACTCGGGCAGTTTCTCACGCTCTGCCTCCGCTCTGCCACCATTATTTAAGCAAGTATATACAGTAAGTGCATAGTAAGTATATATATAAGTATATATGTACTTGCTATTCGCCATCTGCGTCCATCTTGATGCACAAGATAGCCTCTCTTAATATCATATCGTTTTATGTAGTTTGGTTTCTGCAAGTAAGGCGAACAATAACAGAGAAATCTTTTCTTGCGCTCCACTTTCTCGTATAGTCCGAATCACATTGTACATACACAGTTAGAGTGGACGTCGAAGAATAAATCACCCAAAAACATTCCTTGAACATTCTTTCGACTTAAAATTTTATATTCTCAACAGCGTTTGATATTTTATGGGATTGTAGTCTTTTATTGTTACTTTAACAAGGGAATGGAGAAGATGAGCAAAGAGTCCACTTTTACATATCATGGAAACCAGTGAGGCAGAGAGTTCGAAGAAGTGCCTAGCAGGTAAGTGGATCTGGACAAAGGTGATGTATAAACAAACACGCAGCATTGTGTTCAAGTGATCTTTACCTGAAGAAATCCGGCGAAACGTCCAGATCTTCTTCAACGATTATGGCATATTTGGCAGTAGGGAATAAATTGAATGTCGCCGTCAGAGATGCTTTGTAGTGCTGAGAGATCCGGGCATTTCTCAACCCGAGCGGAGTATGCTGAATCCCTCGCAGTCCAAATAAACGGGCCACTGCCATCGGTTCTTCGTAGTAGCCGTCAATGAACACAGTCACCAAAGATGGGTTCGCCCCCTCAGCTGACAACAGAGACCGGAGCATCCTGCAACACCCCCACAATTACATCTAGCTCTGCATAGACTCTAGCATGGCTCTGCACTGCAGAGAATGCTACTCTAATCACAACTACAGCAATCAATAAGAATAATACAATTTGAATGTGTACAGCCAGTGTCCGCCCTCATTGGGATGGTGGGGAAACGCACTTAAAAAATGGGAGAAGAGTGTTAGAAATAGAAGGATCGGGAGAAAGTGACATTTGGGGTGCTATGGAGTGTCAAAATTACCCGCTGAATCCAATTAAGAGTGAGCACCTCCCGTTTCTTCCATTTCTAACAGATGGGTGGGAGAAAAGCGCAAAAGATGGAAAAGGCGTACACTAAATAAGGCAGGTGGTTTTTAACTTCATTATGATGCCAAATAGTCTTGCAAAATAATATCATAGGAGAGGAAGTTTCGGAATGACTAGGAAATCCTATTGGGACGCAGTAGTTGAAATTGAACAAGGGTCAAGGAGGTTGCTGGGTTACCCAATAGCTAAGCGTCCCAATAGAGTGCCCCACTCCCCTTGTGGAAAATAGCTCAAATTTCCTCTCCTCTATAAATAAAAGGCTCCTTGATGTACTCAATAATGATGAGTAATGACGAAACGAATATTGACAGGCGTATGCTAACATATTTTACTAACACTTTAACTTTAATAATAATATCATCATCATCATCTGATTAAACCCAGATCCCTATGTCTTGGGGAAAATGCTAATGGGAGTTTTCCTAATTCTTGTCAATTTAGCGTGAGCTTAGATTTATTTTGTGTTACAATAAATCACCAGCCGTGAAAACGTCTCTATTACCACATTATGAAATGCATAAGTGGGATATAAAATGATAAGTAGGTATGCACAAATATTTCAAATTATTCCAATAAATATGCATGAACAAAAATGTAACTGCAACTGTCATTTAATTTTGTTCGTAATTGCATTACAACTTATTTGGCTAGTGAAGGGTTAACAATTTCTGAGTTCTTAAACTGTGAGAAAATGCGGAAGACGACTATGCGGTTGAACCAGAGAGCCCACAAAGTACATACCGTCAGTGAATAATGAGAGTATTGTATTCGTTGCACAATTTCTGCACTGCAATTTTTATGTCACGTAGGAATTAAGGCAAGTAGCAAGAGTACCAAATTGCTAGTATTTCATTAGTATAATCTCAGATTACGTTTGTAGGGAATTGCGAAAATTGAGTGAGACGACAAGGAGCTTCGTCAAATATTCATTTAATTTTGTATAGAACATTTATAGGACGGATAAATAATGACTGCCGTGGAAGGGCTTCCTTCAATTCCCACTAAATACATACATGTCGACATACATGGATTGACTGCACGGAGTCTAGCCACGTTTACTGCTGTTGATAATGCTATGCATATCTGCACGAAATAGAACAGATTGGCTAACTGTAATAAAAAGAGAGATGCTTGCAGCTAAATAGAAGAAAGATGCCTTGCTAATCTCCCAGTCTCATTTTCCATCAAATCAAAGAAGATTCTTTTTAATTTGGACTTGAGTGATGGAAGCTGGGTTGAGAGTACCTGTATTAAGTACTACTTCCACCGAGGCTGTGAAGACATACTATTAGCATGCAGGGAGGAGGGGTGCTGCTTTACTGGTAAGTCAAAGGATGACTACTCAGGATGGATGGAGGAAGCAAAATGCGGGGAATCATGGTTAGTTGGAGCTGAATAGTTGTCAAAATAAAAGTAAGCCTTACAAGAGACGTGCATGGAAATCTGTTCTGTAAGTAGGGATAGGAAATGATACGATGCCTCTAGCAATTTAATATCGTCCATGTGAACTCAGACTCCTCACAAGCAACTGGATATACGGTGCACTAAGGAGAGCTGAAAGCATTATGGATCTGGCACTACTTGAGTACCTAATCAAAGAACTTGTGGAAATGCGGAATGAGGCAGCGTGGTCGGGAAGTAGGAGAGAAGTTATCAGAGTCTCTGCAAAAGTCATGAGATACTCACCTGAATAAATAGTGAGGTCGATTGCTTGCAATAACAGCTACTGGCACGTCGAATGTCGAATAATTCAGGAGCTGCAAAGAAAAATACGGTTGCTCAATGCATCCATCCACATTTGGAATATTCCTGCCTTTGGATACACCAATACCAATATTGTGTGCAGAGAGTCACTCTGCTTACTCGCATTAATTTCATAACTTACTTAAACATCTGTACTTAAATCATACTTAGAAATTAGAAACACAACACCCTTTTTTAATGTCCACAATTTTATAAAAGTCGATACATTTATTCAATTCGTGTATTTCTAATAATTATGTAGCGTGCTCAGTAAAATATGTAGAAATGGTAATATTATAAGGAAATAGGGATATAAGCATTTCCATGCAGATAAGTAAGTACCTGCTACTTACGTATAGACTGGATTGCACGGCCACAGAATATTAAAATTTCATATGGGAAGTCTACGGTCAATGAAATAGGAGAAAGAGGCTAAAATACACTCATGCAGGCAATCAAATAAAACTGAGTCCTTAAGGTGGAATTCACTGTAGTGTATTGTACATCCGACAAGTTATTACATGATAGACTAGGTATTTCCATAACCATGCAGTCTTAGACTCTTTCAAGACTGGTCACCCGGAAATCATATTTTAAGCAAAGTTCAGGTCGATTTATATTTAGTTGCCATAAGCTGTGTTTGTTTGGCTCTCAATTGCATTGCAGGGAATGCACAGGGAGAAGGATGCCTAATACCCACTGTTCTATTCAGCCATCTGGGGAAGAGAAAATAATAGCTCCGGGCGAAATCAGATTGATTTTTACTGCTATAGTATCTCCTAGCTCAGTAAAGTATGATTTTAGCCACACAGACAGAGACTATGAATAAAGATGCATGCAGCACAGGGTTGCGGTGGACGAAATTAGTGGATGGATAAAATTGGGCAAAACTGGTTTTATCCCAAAACTAATTTCTTCCGGATAAAATTCATTTCGTCCGGGACAAAATTAATTTCATCCTGGGCAACAAAAATTTTGTCCGGACAAAATACAACCCTGATGCAGCATAGCACAGCATATTTCCCCACTCTTCTATTATTTTTCAGTTGGCTCTTTCCTGCAACAATTTAAGTAGATAAATAGTTGGTGTCCATTTTATTCATAGCACAGCACAGGTTTCCAAGTAGTTGAAATAAGGGGAGCATAACTGTTGGTTCCTCCGTGTAGGCCTATGAACTGTAATGTCCAACTGTCCAAGTAACTCATTTTTCCCCCTGTCCCAACTGTGCTTATTTATTTCTAATTATTAATCAAACGGAAGCGTTGACCCTGTAAAATGGCTCTTTTAGGAGTCAAATTCATTTAGGAGTAAGACATTTCGGGTTACTGCAACTTATCTGCCATTCTTGTCTCTCAAGCTACTTATTTGATAGTACAAATGCTATCACACTTGTTAAACTTCGGGATTTTGGGATGGTGAAATCTGTCGTTATGGTGAATATTTAATTGGAGAGCTAATTTTGGCAAAATATATAATATTATTTACGGTATGTTGTTCGACAATGTTTACCACTCAAGTATCTTCTAAAGAAGCTGTACATATCTTGCAGGTAAATTAGATTAGGGCAGTATCAGCATGACTTAGTCATTCAGCACAGGGAAAACTATTTCAAGATGAAAGTCTTCCGTGTCACTTATTAAGCATGTAATATAATGGTTTTCTGACAGATTCTGATAGTGAAATTTGGCATATGTTACTAGCTTATTTATTTAATATTGCAATTGCAAGCAATGAAATATATTAAAGAAATTGGTTGCCAAAGAGAAATATTTCGCTGCAGCCCGAAATTCTTGCTCAAAATTGTCATATTCAGATCTGTCAGTTCTATAGTCGCATTGACATTTTGGTTTTAAATTTTACAATTTGTAAATATTATATCTATTCACACTGCCGAGGCAGTATTTGTGTTTGTGCTGTCAGTAAAAATTTATTTAATTTACCCACAACGTGTACAGAATGTTATTATCGAAGAAAATGTGAAGACGGATACAAAGACATTACTTTTGCATCAGACTAAGTAGGACGAGCATTATTGCATTACTGAAACAATGTTTGCATTGTTTTTTGGAATTTTATGTTGCGAATTAAATGCATCCCTAGTGTCCTATTAGAAATTCTCTAGTTTTCCAAGATGCCTCAGCAGAGGCAGTAGATATAGTTAAATAAAGTTTGCATAGGAGGAGACAGGACAGCAAGAAATATGTAGATGTCTTGTACGTGCAACTATTAGAGCCCAGACAAAAGCACACGCTAGTTTTGCATTCTGCGCTTACTTACTTATCCCACTCTGGAAATAAATAGTCAGAAATATTTTCCGTGGGAAGCGAATGTAGTCTTTGTTCAAGGATTCTGATTTGATTTGGAGCAAAGAATTGTGCAAACATTCATTACAGTAAATGGGATTGTATAATATTTCTGGCTAAGAAGACCGTAGGTTGCGAGGGACATGAGATGAATGGGGAAGTTAATTTGGATATTAAAATCAAAACATTTATAAGGATGAACTTACAGCGGACGGTGTCTTTTGGAAAACAAGAGGAGACGGATCTTTGCAGCTGCAAACGCTGCCGTAGCCCTCGATGTGGTTGCAGAAGGATTTGCGACGCTCGTTTTCCTCCGATGAGTCCCAGGTGCACTGACTCTCTGAAATTCAGTCATTCAACATTTAGCCATCATCATCAGGATTAGGCCATCCGCAATTCTGCTTAAATACCGACATGTCTATGCATGCCAACTATTTATTAGGAACCAGCCACCGACAAGCCTGCATGGACAAGCCTCCCTGTATCTCGTACACAGGAATGTGTCTTCCTCCACAAACATCCAATCAATAATCTCTCCTTCGCTTTGGCTGTGCACTTGGCCCATTCTCTGTTTGCAAATACTTTTAAATCAGTTCATCGTCTGTCTAGGTATGCCTGAGGGAACCCTTAAGAAAAATGATTATTGTGCGCTGCTTTATGTAGGCAGCTACACTGGGAGACTGAACATATATAATATTATTTGCAACATCTACGTAGGTGCATTATGTATGTTCAGCAGGAGTGGATACAGCCATCCAGGCCAACTTGAAAAATAATACAGTAATAACAGTCGACTTAAACAAATGGTTTGCTTCGAACCAAGGCAAACTGCAATGTTTTAATTTCTCGTCGTGTCTTTGTTCAATAACATAATCGTCCGCATTAAAATGTCTTACCTACATTAGTTCATATCTCAGATTTAGTAGGTAAGCACAATTTTTAATCCTCTGCCTTTTGTGCGAGTTACAAACGTCTCCCTCGAGAATTAAATAGCTGGATGATGAAATTAAACGGAAATTTTTCTTTTATAAATGAGAGACTTCATGCACTGTGACTACATACATCTGCAGCTCTCTACGTCTCCTACGCAGAGACTTCAATGCATTTGGTTATGCATGTTCTTTAGTGGCAGCAGTTCTGTTATGCGTCGTGAAAATACAACGCAGATATCCTCCAATCCAAGTTGTCTCAAGTACTGTAGGTAGTTTAGGTAGTAGGTAAGAATAGTGGCAGATACACCGAAGATGTTTTAAGTTGCAGAAAATAAAAGGGATACCCCGATGTAGTATTGAACTGACAAAAGCTGAATTCGATTATGTCATACGGAGGCAAAACAGTAATTAAGCAACACATGTAGCAGGTATTGGGCCTATAGCATGATTACTCACTTGATTATTGCTAGAATTGTGTTTGCGTAAATTTGACAGAGTTCGTTAGCCTTACCCTTCAAAGAGACGAGCGGAACTTGAATTTTGAGGGAGACCGGAGCACCCCAACTGTGGAATTCTGTGCTTTTGCTGTATTCCTCGGCAAGAGCTTTCCATGGCAGCTTGAACGTCGACGAATCTCCTTTTTTAGTGACCATGGCCCACATGTCACGCCAGCCGAGGTTCTTGGCTCTTTCTGAGCCCATCCGACCAAGCACTTCCCGAGCATTGTTCTTCATTTGAAATGTCCCTTCGTCCTATCAACATCACAGTTTGCACTAAATATCAGTCTTTCCTGTGTTCAGCTCTACGTAAAGTGCATAGATAGACATATTATTGTATGCAGGCACTCCTTGGTGAGTAATGTCGGACAATAAATAATATCACGACGAGATGGCCTGTACCTACCGAAAGGAGAACTGTGGATTTAAATACAATGTGAGCATTTAATTCGCCAGATCTCCATTCTCTTGTCATTGCGTAACTGTTAAACCATCTTAGAGCAAGGACGAGAGTAAAGAAAAGAAGTTGCCACATAATCCATTAAGATAAGACAAAACCAAGCGAATCATAATTTCATCGTTCCACCACCCAACCATCACACTTAAAGCAAAACGAAGAGAGCACCACAGAATAATCCACGTCTCTACTAAATGCACTTTCTTCTCAAACCTCTTCCACGTCCATATAATATCATCGCTGTATGTGTAATAACATGTTACTGTTATTTGCTACTCCGTACGCAGCATCTGCACCTCAAGAGACAGATGCAAGCAATAAATCTCCAGCTCTAACATTCTCATTCCTCACAATTAAAAATCGACATAAAATTTAATTTGTTATCTCTCTTTAACTCTCCAGCTAGACTGAAACTCTCGTTGTCCTACATTTACTAACTTTGTGCTGTCTACCGCTGTATATACATTTTAATAGTGAACTATGTCAAAGAAAAAGAAAGGAATTGCTTTAAGACTAATTGCATTTTATCCCAGTTAGCCCTTTTACTATTTTATGACTAATAATATAGTATGTGTAGTTAGGTAGTACGATTTCGAAGCTACAGACGTTCAACCCCAACCCAAAACCCAACACAACCCCGATGTATGCCTGGTAAAATTATGTATAGCACAGATTCTAGTCCGCAATTTACTTAGATACCTGTTTGTTTCTTCAAAATATTCTACTGTAGGTATTTGAAATTAGCGAAGACTTAAGACGAAGAAGGGATGAACACAAAAGCGAGACTATCAAAATAGTTATTTGACTGTCTTCCGTGACATTTCTGCAGAAATGAGTCAGTTTCACTGACAGACGGTCTCTTGATGAATAAAAAGCGTCTGAGTGAGGGAAACACGTGGAAGGAGCTATAGACGGGATCTGGAATGCACCGTTAATAAATATTATGTGGCTCTTACCTTGATGGCGAAAATAAGGATTCTGCCGTCAGCAATCATATTGAGGAAGAGGACCATGGCCTCGTCCTCATGGGGCGAGTATGTGTCAAACACTCTCTGGGCCATTACGCTGCCTGTGGCTTGATTCAAGACTAGAACATGAATGCCCCGATTTTTCCCCGAGTCTCCATCGTCCAGAATCTGAAAATAGTTCAGTCTTTGCATTAAACCTTCCGATTTGACATATGGAAATGTCATACAGGAATTCTGATGAGATCAATAAACGTCAGCCATAAGGATTGTGCACAGACACAACAGAACACATTTACTCGAATTCTGTGCTGGCAGGGATTGCAGGTTCCGACCAACCAACGTGCACATTGAATACCTTTTCTGTGGGAGTAGAGAAAGACCAGTCTCAATATGATAAATACATTTTCTAGTGTTTCCATTACTGATGATGCTATTGCTGAGATAAGGTTTAAGTACAGATATAATATTGTGTAGTTTAAGTAGATATAATATTGTGTAGTTCAAGTACAGATATATTGTGCAGATTAAGTACAGATATATTGTGTAGTTAGCTACAGAGAACATTAGCCATTTGAAATATGAGATATTCTAAATGGACAAGTTGACAGTGGGAGACTCCGCCTAAATCTCAAGAAATGAATGGCACTACTGCTCTGCCAGATCGGAGACCAGGTCATGCCCGCCCGACATGCTACGACTACACATTACTTACTTTACATATGTACCTACGTAAATGTGTAATGGATTGATGCCACAGAGATCTATCTATCCGTTCCACTACAGAATATCTCCCACACGACAACTTAAGAATCACAAAGGAAACACCTAGAATTCCAATTCTCCGTGTTATTACTCACTAGACGCCATCATCTTGTGTGAACACTGCACAATTACTTAAATCATCCTGTTTTTCATTAGATTGTCCTGTAGATGAGAATAATGAAGCATGGGTGGGTGGGGACATGCAAAACATGACATTTCTCATCCGCTAAATGTATTAATTTCACTCTGAACTCAAAAAATGGAGCTCCAGCTCCCGTAATCCGGAATGCAGAAATATTTCATGGTTTCAATTTTTCAAACTTGAATATGCAATGTCTGAATATTGGGCTAAATGACAGGTAAATGCCGATTTCCTTTATCTTATCTAACCATCATCTTCTGGCACTAAGTCTGAGTCCAATACATTTGTTTGGTTTTTGAATATCTTTGGCATTGAATAAAATATATCATTTTGACAAGATACCGAAAAAACGTTTCAAATAAAAAATACGCTCTAAATTTTTCAATTTCCAACTGGATTGGCTAATTTTGAACAATTCCACATATATAATGGTAGCTGACCCCCCTCGGGCGCGTGCAATTGTCATTTTACGAACGAGCCTACCCCGGTGTATATTATTATTATTATTCAACGACAACGAGGGTCGTGAGTGATGACTACTGCCTTAAAATTAAGACAACATTATAAATGATTTAATTGGAGTATAAAAATATGTTTTGATAGACCCGTCGCAAGTTGTCAAACGTCAAGTTCCTGCTGCATAGAAATAAATGAATATCTGACAATGAAATAGATTGGGCTTTGGACACAAGGAACTTATCTTCATCTTATCTCCAGTCCAGACTACCAACTTCATCCACTACAAAAGGCAGTTCGTATTAAGCGATGTTTGAGACAGCAGCACAGCACACATCTCTATAATTCAAGCTCCTCATCGTGGAGGACACATATTTACTTTTACTTATTCACCTACCTAAGCAGTAGACAATAAAATAACATCAATTATTTTATCTATTTGGGACAAAGTGTCCCTCAGTCAGTTCTGCCTGTCTAAGCATGTACCTAATGAACTCTCATCAATTAAATTCCACCCCTCGACTCAACTCAATGGGAATTCAGCTTCATGTCCTGATTGGAATCCCAAATCAATCTTATCCGGTACCACTTGCCTAGTAAACTAACAGGTACTAGTATCTACTATGTAGTACATAAATAGGACGGAAAGACTATCAACTCCACTGAAAGAGGAAATTATGATTATGTCCATAGTTCGTTTTCCAACCGACTAGTATTATTCTGTAGTATCTGTAGTGTATCTGCAAGCAAAAAATATTAATTTCGAACGCTTAGCAGAATGAAATCCCTTATGCAGGAAGATCATTCATGTGTCTTACCAGTTAATTTTAAGAGGTGTTTAGATAATCCTTTTGCGTATTTGACGGATTAATGAATGAGTGAATATAATTCATGAAGCAATATCTTTCAATGTGTAATCTCATAATCTAATTAGTTCTTGTCGATTGATTCATCTTGGAAAAAATTCAAGAATAAATATTGTACCCTAAAATAATATGCACTTATGTATACTTACACACTTTAGCTATTCAGCGTTTTTCTGAAAACCTCTAGACTTTTGTCAATGTAAATATTTTTGAGAAAATAAAATATAGGTACTAGTGTTGAGAATATGATATACTTTAAATAAGGACCGTTGTACATATATTTAATCCTGTCTTCTTGACCACTGCTTTAATTTTGGCTGATGTTCTTAATTAATGGCACAACCATTTCAATATAGAGAATTATAGGTACTATCGTTACTACAAGTGATAAATACGTAGAATGTGTGTGAACCAGCATTAGATAACAATGTTTATGTATATATAGAGTTCCTTTGGTGTACCCTATAAATAGAGCATGAAAGTGATCGTTATTAGTTGATGGTGATATTGCATTACATCGTTTGGGTGGTGACTTAGGCGATATAAAGTTCTCTACTGTAGCCTGGCAGACAATAAATACACTGAATGACTCCAAAGGCCATAGGATTGGGATTTCTATAAGTACCTCCACATAAATATTATTACGGTTAGAATGCCTACCTGCCATACTATACCTGCACAGACAAAAATAATCTTCAGCGAATGCCTTAAACCGTTAATGAACATGTTTCATATATTTATTCTGACAGTCAAATAATAAAGATGCCCTAGCTAGCGCTAATCGCATACCTTTTAGTAGGGAAGGAACTAAATAAGTGATAACTTCAATGCTCTTACAAGAAATTACGACTTATGCCCAAGGAAGCGTGTGCTATTCAAGTCAAAATAACTCTCTTGCTCTGAGGCACATCAGTAATGCTGTCTGTATAGGCACTGCTAAAACAGACTTTGTAGATACTCAATTAGAAAAAGCAATCAGTTGACCAAATGAAGGCGAATAATTCTGTTAAGAATAATCCAGGAACAGAATTGCTTTATGGCCTCTGCAAATCCAAGACATAATGATACACTTGTACGTATGTATCGCAGATATATGTATTCTAATATATTGGGACGTAATCTGGTTTTTATAGTCACAGGAGATGTTCACATTTGCTATGCTTTCATGCAACAGAGCACTTACTGACGGGAAATCCATCAAACAGGCGGATTTACTTCAGTTGTTCATAAATAATGAAATATATTGACTCCAAAATCGGCATCTCATTGCTCGTAATATTATTTTCTGCTGATCCACCTTTTGTTGGTGAAACTTTATTTCAGGAAATAAGTCAGTAAAAGTTCTAATAACAGCCATATGGGATTGTCAAATTTCCAATAGCTACAGAATTGAGAAAAAGAGATTTCCTCATCAGGAAAACACTCTGGGTATTCACTCAGATCTGTTTAATTTTTTTTCCATGTTAAAGTGCATCTACTTACGCAATATTAAACACATGCCGCCGACAAAATTATGCTTCTGACTTAGAATACGACACAATTATAACAACTTTGACTGTAACAAATTTTATACTAAAATCTACGATGCGTCTGATTATTAATGCACGATCTGGCGCTATAGAGGGTTCTGAGACACACTTTTTAAAAAGCATGTTGCACCCGACGCCTGACTCTGACATTATCTGTATTTGACCTACGTCTATTCGTTGGCTACATATTTCGCATTCCATTGTAACAGGTCTTCCCACTCATTCCTCTGCGAAATCCCGATTTTTGAAATTTTTCTACGACAACATTCAAGTCAATCATTTCTTTCAATTTGGCAATTGTTTCTCGGACGATGCCGTCTTGCTGTGTTGTCAGTACTCAGATTTATATCAGATACGGCCTACACAAAGTGGGGCTTAAAACGGTTTTTGTTGGCTGTTGATGAACCTGCCGAGCCCATCCTTCCCCTCCACCCACAGCGCAGTCACCTGTAGTCAGTAATTCATTTTGCATCAACGTCAGCCAAATGAACATTCAGTTTAATGAAGTGGAGTTCAGTCCAGCTCAGTCAACGACATGGATGATGATGACCTGGAGTGGGTGGGCGGCTTTACATTTCACCACGTGCAGATGCTGAAACGAGATTCCAGGACGCACTGACTTTGTGGCCTGTTGGTTGAGTCTGCTCACTGCATTTAAATCTCATTTCTTGTAGCCATAAAGATTTGGGGAAAGTTAGCTTGAAGATTGCCTTGCTGTGTGAAATAATTGTTATAGGTCTACTTTAATATCAACTCTCCCAATAATTTTTTTTGGCATACCTACCTATTACTTAGTCATAGTTTCCCATATTCTCACCCGTTTTGTTGGACACCTGGGAAATGGGAAAAAGAGGGGAATTTCCGAGAAATGAACAAAAATTAATTTTGGTATACGTTTTGTCCATCACACAGCAATTTCAAGTAACTATTCAGAACAATAAATCCTTAGATTAAATTCTGACAACTAATGTTTGCTAAAATGCTAATATTTGCAACTTTTTTCTTTGTAAATTTGGAATTCAATGAAGAATTTAATGGCCAAAAGTTGGATGGATTAGTGTGCTTAAGAACGACTAAAAGACTGGCAATTTTACTACAATTTTTTACAATTAAGAGCAATTGATATAGGTATCAACAAAAGACCCAGAATTTACCGAAATTGAGCATTTCCGATTCATTTCTCTTTCGATTTTTCTATTTCCCATTTTCCCACCCATCTGGCCTTTTTCTTTGCCACTTTTCCCATTGGGAAATTTCCCAATTCTTTCATTTCCCACTCGAAACCGGGCTTATAGTCCAGTCAATTAATATTCGGACTCTTAAGCCTCCGACGCCTGTCTTAGATGTAAAATTGAGGTATTTTCCTGTTTTCTTTGATAAAGAGTTCGAATATTAAAAACCTGAACTCGATAGCAGCTATTTATTTAGTAATAAGATAAGTATTATTAGTATATAAATAAGAACAGTATCACCAAAATGACCATGGCATCTCAGGACCGACCTTATCTATTGTTTTCAGTCCTTAATTTGTTGCTCTGACCTTCAGTGATGACCTGCCTTCTATGATGAAAATGGACTTTGGAAATATTATTACCGCCTTTTGGATTGGAATACATTAGGAAAAGAATTGAAACTCACCGTGGCACCGTCGACCGTAACTGCAACTCTGGATTGACTCGATTTCACCTCGATGGTTAAAAATCTCTGATTGTTGTGTGTATTTGGCGATTCACCTTGAAGAAATTCCCGCCGTTCCGCTTTCCAGCGACCTTTCCACCATTCTTCTGAACCTGGTACAAAAATTTAAAATTATTCTCCAAAAGAGTGTTTTACCCGGGCACTACAAAAACTATGAACTACGACTAAGCAAGTAAATTGACTGATAATATAACATATGCCATAATAATATATTATTATGTACTACTTGGTGACCAGCTACTCTGCAAATCATAGAAGCATTTCCCGACATATGCCTTCGCGATAATATTCTGCCCTGCCTTCATAAATGTGACTTGTGTTTCTTAAGTGACCCTAAAATTGTTATAATTCCAAAGCTGATTGCCAAATGCTTTTCTAATTCGACATATTTACATGGTACATGAGTACATCTGCATAATATATGGAGTGTAAGGAAAGTATAAACTACATAACGTGCATTCCTATTAAATACATGTCGACAGTTTGCCTATTGGCATTTCTAATCACCAAACTTAACTTACTTGACATAATGGTCTTTAGTATTGTGTAGCGTCTACCGATATGTTATTCCGTCCAAGGGTGCACTTAGTGGAATATTACGTCGGCTTTTTTCATTTTTAGTATTTCTGCTGAAAGAGGCATATCGCTGGATGTCCTCGTCTGTGTGATGGATATACTTATAATATTCTGTGATAACAAACTTGGTGCTTTGCTAAAGAAAATGTTTTGTACAGCTATTTGTGGAGAAAAGCTATTTCTCCATTCCAGCCAAAACAAGCCAAGTGAAAACAAGACCAGACTTTAGGTACTTCTTGTCAGTCTTGTTGGAGGAACCCAAGTGAGACGGACGGCAGAGAACGAAAAAACTGTATATGTCGGTGTGTCCGGCATAATAGTGTTGCTATCTGTGTATGTATGTATGTATGTATGTTCGTATGTATCTATTTATGTATGTATCTATGTATGTGTTACAGTCAGTATGTACATTCAGAATGCTTATATATTTACCAGTAAGTATATACACGTGGTAGAAACCAGATATACTTACTAGAATGTGT
>JABASH010002052.1:0-22187 GCA_019776445.1 Tomocerus maximus
AGGCGGCGGCAGAGTACAGCACAGAATCTGGAACTACACAGACTAATGCTTTCGTTGGCACAGTGGTACTATGGTGTAGGCAAAATCCCTTTATCGGGGCCGGGTATCGCACACCCTTAACGCGCTTTTTCATATTGCTAGATGAGTTGCCCGCTGCTGTACTGCATTATTAATGGCACTATTGCTTCCAAGACTAAATGACATTCTGAATGCGTTTACAAACGACCTTCAATTTCATACGTAAAAAATTAATGAGCAATGTCACTGATCCTTTAGCGTTTGCTTATGATTGGATACTGAGAAACTGAAACGTTCGAATGAGTATTGTTTCACAAGAATTACGGATGTGTACATGTTCTACTATGCAGTAGTAGTGATTGAATATTAATAAACGTGAGGTACATTGATTTGGGTACAGTTAACACTAGCACAGTACAGTGGTGGTACATATGTCAGCGCCAAACAGTCCAGTCAGCCAAACAGTCCAGTCAGCCAGACAATCCTGTCTGGCTAGCCAAACTGACCAATTTCTGGTTTTATAGCGAAACAGACCCTGTACCTTGCAGCCAAACAGCTCAATCTCCCTCCATTAAATGATCCTACTGCTTACATTATTATAGTTTCTATATAAGTTACTTAGACTTAACTATTAATTATGGATTGTCCGAACTAATTAAATATGCAGATAACCCGTAAATATAAAGGTACTCGAGATAGAAAATGAAATTATAATTGTCTAATGCTTTAATTTTTAATAAAAGTTTTTAAAAAGTTGACCCCGTGAGTCATGAATAGTATTTCAAATAACATCTCAGAAAAACCTTCCCTTCCACAAGTGCATACTAACTGTGGTTGGACAATTTGATTTCTTTCCTTTCATTTCTCCTCCTTACAAAGTATCCCTTGTAAGTTTGAGTCAGAATATCATACCATCAGATATGGAATGACTCGTGATAATATAAATAAATACATAAATAATGTAAAATTTATACGCAACTTATGTAGATGTAGGCACTATAACAATATGTAAGCAGTAGTTTCATATAATGGAGATTATGGCTAAAAGGTGCAGGTGGTCTGTTAGGCTACGAAACCGGAGAAGGTTCCGTTTGGCTAGCCAGACAGGACTTTCTGGCTGATTGGACTGTTTGGCGCTGACACATGTGCTAAAAGGAGCTTTGGCATTTGCATATGTAATGGTAGCTTGATTGGTTGGAAAGGGAATGAAAGTATAATGTTGCTGTGCTCATTCAATGGGGGTTAGTGTGAGAAAATGATTTAGTGGACGGAATAGAAAAAAGTGATGGGTAAAGATTTAATATAGTTGAAGTATCCACGTAGAATTCATTGGGATACAGTCATAAATCGGTGTGTAGTTAAAGAAACACTTTGAGAGCAATTGAAAAAACTGTTGGAAATGTCATAAGACAAGCAGACGGTGTCTTTTAGTCTAAGTTTCTACATTATGATGTCAAAACATGGACCGCATTGGTGGTGTAGTGGCTGTGAAAAGAAAGTTGATATATTACCATAATATGAAGTATAAATACCTAGATTGAGAGAAAATGATTATACTTGTTACTATGTACATACGAATATAGTATTGTTACGATACTCTGTGAAGGCGTACATTATTTCTCAGTTTTGCACGTCCTTCACTCCTCGACTGAACTCCATTTCTCGAGAATTCCTTGTTCCTAGGCACTGTTCACGACTCACACTCCTCTTCGATGTTCTCCCGCATTGTCTGCACCATCATTAATCTAAGCCCAAGACATATGTCATTCAAACAGGCATTTGTCATAGCTTTCATGCATTCAAATTCTATGGCTTGCTAACTCCATCATAAAACCCAATACTATTCTCTGCTACTTTCCTTTCCATTTCATTTTGGAAGTATGTCTTCATGAGACTTCCCTCTCCTTCATTTCTCTACTATCTTTCAGAAAACAACCATTCAACTTTATTTTACTTGGCACGCTTTGACATTTCTCTTATTCTAACCATATTTATAATAAAATACAGTTGTTCCCCATTGAAGGATTGTATTTGTCTGCCCATTCAATAAGACGCACTGAATGGTCGACTGAAAGTGCATTTCTACAATTGCGTTATTCAATCCTTGGATATTTACTACTACTGGTTTTGGAGGTGATGTCTCTCATCTTAGAAAATAGTCAATTTTTCAGATAGCTGTCAATATGAAGGAAGTAGATTGTATGTACAAGGCATGATAATAGCCTGGCATGTAATAAATCAAAAGAAAATTGCAAAAATATGGGCCACATTTTGCAATTACATTACGGAGAATAAATAATAGTGGCTAAATTGGTCTGAGAATTTTTGATATTGTTAGAAACTAATTACCCCCGTTTTGACAGAGAGAAGAAAGTTGTTTGTTGAAATGGAATAAAGACGGTTTGTGCTATTTGGAATGAATAGTTTGAAAACAGTGGATGAAAAGAAAAGTCATTCATTGTCATCTTGGTATAACTTTTGAAAGGATTGGACAGTTAGGACAGAATTGAGTACACTTAGCTGCTTCTGCCAAACAATTAATTATATTTGGAAGATTTGAGTTTAGTGTCTTGTCTGTCTTAGTGAAAAGTGATTTAGCATTCACCTACCTGCTTTTATAACACAATAGTGTATCCATAACTGATATAATAGCTACTACCTACTACTAAAGTGGGAGTATTTAACATGCACAAGTTTGGCAGATGATGCATTTCACACTCGAATGGAAGAAGGAGATAACTGTTCAAGAGATGACGGATTGTAGCAAGTAGAAAGTAGGTAGGTCGCTATTCAAAGTATGTATTCATCTTGAAGATTGTAGAATAAGTTGCCTGAAGATAAAAGATGAGACAAGGAAGAAGGGAAGTCAAGCCAAGTCAAGAAATGAGATGAGACAGTCAACAATACAGAAGACGTTAGCGTAACACTCGCTCACTAGACTAGATTAATGAATGAGTGATGCGATGGAAGGAGTCTGAGTGAGTGAGCATCAATTCCAAGTCTGCTCTACAATGGCATGGCAAGGGAGATGAAGCTGAACTGATGGGATGTGATGGTCCTCTGTGTCTCAATTGTGTACCCATCGTGAATGGAGATCCTCATTTTACAGTGACAACAGAAAATTCTCTTGAATAAAGCATCGCTACTCTATTAAAAAGAAACAAAAGTTATACATACATACGCCACTGCATTAGGACTCTTATAAATCCATATCATGTAACTTATAAGCATTTAAATACATCTAAAAGCTAGTTATAATAGTAAGGTAATCTATATGGGTCTTAACAATAACATGCGTAGCGAAGTTCGTAGACTCCTTTTAAAATGCTACAGAGGCACCTTGGCGAAAAGTAAAGATCTGCACAAGTTCTTTCATTGTTGAGGCACTAAATAGTAAAACTGATCGTTATAACGGGGGAATTACCTTAGTGTATATATGTATCTATAGTGGATAATAGAGTGTTTTAAGAGAAGAAGTTAGGTAAGTTGGTGTATGAATTACACTGTGAGTTGAGTTTGCTCAGGTTGAGTTGACTTTGAAAGCATGGTTTGCTTGCACTCATTCACTGTCTATCTGCTCTACTTTTTCTCTTTGTTCATGCAGGAGAGTTTGAGTTGAGAAGTTAAGTTAAGCTAACTCTTAGTTTTCGACTTGACTTTTAAGTTGGAATAATAATGTATAAAACTACAGGAGAGACACAAGGGACACACTCATGATGGATAATAAGTTGAGTTGAAGGAAGATCCGCGCTTTTCCTCATCTCACTAATAACCTGACAAAGTTAGAAAACTACCTGTGCAGTAAGTACTAGTGGGGTACTTTAAAAAGAGAAGGCAAAAGGGAGTCGTGCCATGGCGTGTCGGCACACCTGATTGTGCAAGTGAGGTTGAATTGGGGAATGGCAACTCATCGTCCGTGAGTCGATTCCACCTCTGCAAGATCTAAATAAATTCTTAAATAATAAGTATCTCTTGTCTCTATGCGTCAGTAGCAGTCAGTGCTAATAGTAAAATATATTTACAGCAGCCATGTAGACTATGGCTAAATGTAAATATTAGCATGGAAAGAGATGCTTTGTGACTAGTGGAGATAGGACTTGTTATAAAAGTTTAGCATTCACTACTTAAAGAACATTAAAATTCTGATGGTATATTTAGCATGGTAAGAGAGTTAGGAGGGAGAGAGGAGTGAGTGTATTAGATATTTGTATCGTGTATCTCAACGATACTCAACGGAGGATCTTTTAATTCAGAACAAACAAGGAAGAAATCTGCCTTTTCTTTCAGTCATAATCCATGGGCTTGACGTACAAGGCAAAGATATGCAAAAAATGTAGATAGGCTTAGTAATAGTTTTAGTTGGTTCTTTTGCGCAGTGTACCTTTTCCTGTTATACTTACTTAGCATAGCGTGCATACCTGTAGTGTACACACAATAGTCCATACATGAGTGAATAGCAAATTATAGAAGTGGAGTTACCTACAGCTCTTGGCTATGTGCCTTGTTGGTTCTTGTTCTGATGAAAGAAAAGTAGAAAGGCTTATGAAGAAGCCCTATTTTAAAAATTAAGCTTTGAGGATAGTGGCAAAGAAAGTGTAATGACAAAAGAGGAATGAATTTTCTGTCTGGGCTTACAGAGTTTAGAGAAAAGGAAGGAGAAGCCAAGAGAAACCAAAGCAGGGTGAGTCAAGTAAGTCAAGTCAACCAAGTCGAGACGAGTAAAAGAAGTTTTGAAGAATGTTTGAAGAAGAAACGGTTCGTTGTGTGTACTCGTACCTTACGTAACTAGAGCGAAGAGTACCTATGTATACTCACTGACTGAGTTGAGTGAAGGTGTGTATTCTGTGTGGATAGCTACTCCTGGCGTATACTACCTTGATATACTTAGTAAGGAGTAGGGAAGGAATCGATAGTCCTGAATAACTGCATTGCATACATGGCTACCTTAGTTTGTTCTCCTGTTGAAGTAATGTGAGTGTCATAGCAAGGAAGGAAAGCAAGATATCAGGTACCTACGCCAGTTTTTCAAAGGTGAATGTAGGAATGGGTACTGAACTGAACTGAATCGGACTATATATGGCTACATTGTTAACTGGTCTACTTATAGTTGTGCATTGTTTGTAGTTGGGTTAAAAGGTCATTGTGAGTCGATGTTCTCTATATGTAGCCACCTACTGTATTGTTTTGCATTAACATAGTCACGGGAATCAACATGTTTAAGTGAGTCTTACTTTGAGAGAAAAGTTTTCTTTCTTCTTTGTACAGGACGAGTCGGCAGTGGAAAGCTTGCTATCCAGGCCAGAGAAAGTCAAGAAATTCTACGCAGTATCTATTATGTACAATGTCTGCACATGCAGAGTTATCTTCGTACACTACATACATACCTTCCTCACATACATTTGTACGTTGCATTCGAAGTACGTCCATATACTTAGATATACTTTTCATTAGCCCCTTGATCTTCCTTATTTGACTCTCCTCTCTAAGTAGAGTGCTAGTCTGGCGTGTCTGGCTGGAGTTGCAATGAACTGTCTATGCAGTTGTATTTTGTATTGTCTGAGTTTTAGCTACATTCAACACGAGCCCAACAAGGAGAAAAGCTTCATTTTCTTGTTGTTTCTCCATTTGGAAAGTTTCCTAAAGCACAGTCAAGTCAATTCAAGTGGATTGAATAATGCAAAGCTTCCAGCACATAAACTACATACATAGAACATACTCTGGAGCAGTGGTGAGCTTAGATAATAAGGCTTAGATCTCATGTACTTCTCCGTGTTATGGACGACTACTTCTATTACTCCGGCCGAGTCTAGCACTAGCAGTGCAAAGTAAAGAAATCGCATTAGGCGAAATAAAGGAAGCACGCTTTCCTTTGTGTTTACTATTGAAAGGAGCCCTGTTTTCTGCGTCAAAACATATCTATCTGAATCCAGTGTACCTACCCACTCTTTTCTTTCCACTCCTGTTTGCTTCTACACAGAAACTTTACCTATAAAATAGATATAAAGTAAACATGTTCTAAATTTGATGCTATTCTCATTCTCTATGCTCTCCTATTTGCACTACCAAAGCATACCTTCTCCACAGACTCTCAGTTTAAAAAACGTTTTCGCCAAAATATACTTCGCTTGGGTGCATAGGGCATATTACTATCTACTCTAATCCAAAATTGAAATCTCCTCTACATTAAAATAATTGATTTTTTACATGTAAACTACCAAAGTTGTGCAGTAGCATTGCATAGTATTGCCTAGGCTATTTTACTACTTCCGCTCACCACCATACATTTGCTGCTCATACGCTTTTAATATTACACTTCATCATAATCATTAATCTCGAAAATGAACGAGCGATATAGCTTTGGGAAGTTGTTCCAGAAACATCAAATCTGCAACAGGGTTGCACCAAGGTGCATTTTTTATACCAGGTCATTTGAATAAATTGACTCGTTTCAAAAATGGAATTAATTCGCTCTGCCATTGCCATCGTATATGTAAAAGACTAATTTAATTAAATTGTGCATTGTAAATAAAATTGACCACAAGATCGGATTAGATGACGTTTACCTTGCAGGGCAAAATTACTTGTTAGTTTCCTCTCATTTACATACTAAAGAGAAATTCTCATTTTAATAGATCCTTGTGTAATATTTACTTTCTACAAGGAGGTAGCTCAGTAAACATGGTTATTTATTTCATGCATTTCTGACGAAGATATAAAAGGAGTTATCAATCAAAAAGTTGAGTAGGAAACTAAGATGCAAATAATGATGAAATGGAAAGAACATTAACATAAATCTGTTTGCTGTGTAAATTCTGAAAGCATTGAGTGAGATCAAATAAATGTTTGTTTGCTCTGGAAGCATAAAGTCAGTTAGTATACAGAAAGAGAATCCAGAACCTCGTATCGACCACACTTAAGAACTTGGGTTATTTTAGCTAGAAATTCATAAGCACGCGTGTTAGTATCTACAATCTACATAATGCCAAATAGTAGGAACTGGAGACTAAATGTAATAGTTTGTGAGATGGAGGAATATTAGTTCTTTCCAAGAATTTCATTGCATCAAGTTTTAGTAGATATTATATTAAGCTGAGAGAAATGACATGTTTTTGTGTGCAATTTGTATCGAAATAAAATGACTAGGTAGGCTAGGCAGATAGGGCTGGTGATGGTGATGATGAGAGGAAAGTGAGCAGACTTTCACTTAACATTGGTAGGCAATGTTCACAGAGATTGAGAATTTAGTGTGGCATATTGCGGAGAGATTCAGTTCACTCACACAGTCAGCTTTGAGTTGATCCTTTGCTTTCCCTTTACCCCATCCGATGCTAATGTGTTTTATTCCAGTTTAGAAGTGTTCAAAAGAGCCGAAAATTAAAGTTGCACTCAGGGGGTCTAGCACCAGCCACTCTTGTTTCGATTTTGATTTCGCAACAAATCATATTCCAACTCCGGCATGACTCGACTATCTACTAAGTAAAGGAAGGGAGAGCAAAGCAAAGTTACTTTGCGTAACTTAACTTAAGTGTGTGTACGAATACGTCGAAAGGAAAACAAGCTGTTGTGTGGTTAAACAGTTAAACCCACTAAGGTAATGCACAAAGGAAACTATGTACAGACAGTTGACTGCTCTGTCTGTCTGTCTCTACTGCTTTCTAGCAATTCCAAGTGGTGTATCTAACTTAACTTTTGGTTTGGTTTGTGGGAATTGCAAGGCCAAAGAGATTCCGTGGCAGGCTATACCTATAATCATACATAACACAACTAGAGACCGATATAGTACAGCAGTGTGTGTAGGTGTGTATCTTATCTGTTCTCAGTTCGCTGTTTGGAGTCTGAGTGTATATAGTATGTAATGTAATTTCACTCTGGCACACACAACACAATCAGTTCAGTTAACTTGTGACAGACAGTCGAAATTGTATGAGTCTCAGGGTTCCCGTTACAATTCCATTACAAGGAAGGCAAATATCACTGTGTGTTTCATAGTCCCGCTCTTAGTCCTTATCACTAGTAATGCACATAGTAAATAGGAAGTAGGTGTTTTAAATCTGTACGTTCTAATGGAGGGGAGGACAATTTGTATGTATTTACTGATGCCACTACGCTTCTACTCACAATCAGTCTCACATTATAGCACAAATGTACGTGGAAGCGGCCAATGTTACTCTTCCTCTGCTTCGATGATCAAATAATTTAGCTTTGACCTGCTTTCTACACAATAAATCAAGAGTGTAAACGTTTGTAGTAGAAGAACAAAGAAAATGCCGCATATGCAGCACTGCACTATGGTGTGTCCGGTTGGGTCGAGTAGGTTACATTTAACACGTAATAATACATCTGCTATAAAATCCCTAATCTTATATACAACTATCTTATATAAGCTGTTGTAGGATTGTGGTATAGTCCTCCTCGGAGGTGGATGTGGATTGTAATTAAAGTAGGCACTGATCTATTAAAAATAACATGGAATTATGCCTTTGAGTGTATTTGTTTGTGTAGCAGATGAATTTGTGGCAGACAATTAATTGTACGAGCTTTTAAAATGTCAAAGGTTACACAAAGAAAGTTCTGGCCCTGGTGAAGTCATTTCTTGGGGACATTTCTGTTGACTTGTAAAGTTTAACTCTTCATGTTTCAAAAAATGTCAAAACATTACGTAAATAATTAGTATGGTGAATGATTTATAATATTCTGTACATGCTCAAGCATGAAACAATTGTAACCTTCGGCTGTAATGTACACAAAGGACAGGAAAACTTAAGTAAATGAAGTTTCAGAGCGAATATTACTATGTGCGAGAAAGGAAATTTAACAGATGACAAAGAACATTAAAGTGAAGTTGGTTGTGTTACTTGCGAAGTATCTCTAAACAATATTGCACAAAATTTGACAATTAATATGGGTCACATAGAGAACTTATAGCTTAGTGGATGTTATGTGCACGTGACTAATGGAAGTTTACAAGATACATTGAGAGTTACACATGTCGAAGTAAGTATAATGACAAAGGAGGTATGACGTGGATGTTTAAATTAATTCTATATGTAGAATAGGTAACTAGACAATAGTGTGCTTCATATTTGGATTGATATGTAGATGATTGTATGAGGAAGGAGAATAAACCTAAAGAGGGGGATAGTTAAACGTCAAACAAGTCAGGAAAATGAGAGAAATTAGTCTGTAGACGGATGGATGTTCGCTCCTGGTTGACAATTAGCATTTTAATTATGTGCTTGGCATTTGAATGTAGTAAGCAGGGAAGGAAAGAAAAGCTCTCACTTCTCCTCCAGTCAAAGAGTCGTTTTCTTTTCTCCTGACAAAAAGAAAACAGCTTGAAGATATGCACAATGCTATCTCATGCCTAAAATTAGAACGATTGCATGTTTTCTATGAAATTGTATAGGTCGGGTATTTACTGTAAGTATAGCAGATATATGTAGGATGTAATTTTACATTTTCCTCATTCCTTCTTTCCTCTGTTATTTAGAATGGAGGATTGCTATTGTAGAAGACGTATGACGTGTAGCACAGTTCTTGCTCTTAGGTTTCTCAAAACGGACAGAAATAGCACAAGTGTAGTACCTAATCATAAATAGCATAATAAATAGTTGCTGGAGAAAGTGTGTATTGTAGTGCTAGATAGTAGGGCTGAGGAAAAGGGAAATGGTGACAGTATTGAACCGTTGAGACTTCATTGTGTATTTTTGTTACGTTTCTCATCATGAAATTAATAGTGATATTGCAGCTCTGTACGATATTGTATTGTTAATGTCTGTTCGTTGACGTAGTTTGGTACTATGTGCTATTGAACAAAGAGAAGATAGAAAAAGAACTGTAGTCTCCCAACATAAAGTTGTCAATCAAATGAATATAAATAGATGAGATTGCCAGAGTTGCTGAAATCTTGCTGTGACTGTGACAAGGGCCTTAAGGGAAAGGGAAAATATCTATTTTCTATCTACACAGCAGTGCAATATGTGGAAAACGAAAAAACTGACGGAGAAGGTGACACCAGGAGACAAGACAGACTCTATTTTCCGTCTCAATATATTTTCACATAGGGAAAGCGAACGCTTTTCTTCCTCCAAGCCTTGTGCTCAGTCCTTTTGACTTGGGAAGGCTCTCATTGTCAGTGTAGTTTTGTATTTGTGTGTTGTGCAAAGTGAAGTCGACTGCTGACTGTAGTCAAGTCAAGAACGGATATGAAATGAAAAGACTAGAACTGTTCTTTATTATAAGAAATGGCAGGAACACGGGAAAGAAACGGGAATTTTGGAAAATAAAGGTAGGTAACTGCAGGCAGGGATCAGATGAAGAAGCTGCTGGATGAAAAGTAATCATGATTTATTTCTAGGAAGGATTCTAGTGGAAATGCTACTGGGTGCATGCTTCTAGTTACACACACCTGCCTTGGTTTGTGGTCAAACGTCTTGTATAACTACCTTACTGCTCCTAGTGTAGTGTCTAGTGGTGAGAAAGCAGTTCATTTTATTGCATGTACCAGGATGATAGCTTATTATATTATTTACTTCACTCTTCTAAATACTGGGTGGAAAAGTTTGACTCGCTCTTTTCTATGTACACACTTAGGCATTCGGTGTGTGTAGGATGTTTCTAACTTTATGTATTAGTCTGGATTTGTTTCCTAAAAATAGTTACGCTACATGCGTTAGTCGGCCATACGCTTTTTGTGTGCAATAAAGTTTTAAAGTTATGCAAGATTTCTCGTAATGCTTAAAATGTCGGATGATTCCCAAAGGGAAAGGAAAATGTGTTTGGATTTATGTAGACAGTAATATTAGAATTTGGAATGCCTTCCCCGAACTAGTCAGTAAGAGTGTATGTAGTATTTACTGTGACTGTTCTGAGAAATATTACTTGGGAAATTTTGCAACATGTTTGCTGGTAGTCTACTTTCCGTTTGTAAACAATATGGATAGAGTCTAGCAAACATGGGTAGCATAAGACATGTTACTAAACCCTCCAACTTGAAAGTCAACATACTTTTACTGCTTATTATGTACATCCATGAAAAGATTCTCTGTAAACTTTCAGTGCTTTAAAAGTAAATAAAGTGACCTTTTCTTGTTCAAGAAAAAAGTTGGGCGTTTACTCTGACTCAAAAGTAAACGTCTATATTACATTGCAAAGAAGTTTCACTTTCAGAAATGAGTTTCTCAAAGAAAATGTTAATTACCAAATAGGCACTACATAGCAATTCATTTGCAAGGTTTTTAAAAGTATTGCATCATCAGATGCAAGTATCGCATTATGACTTATGACTTGTAATGGGCCAATTAAGGCAACGTAGTACTTACGAATTATGAATGACTGCAGATACCTATTATTATAAGTTAATTATATACGACTACTTTTAGCTTCCTGCATAAAAATCTATTGTCTATGTCTATACATATATACGTATTAAGGTAGGAGTAACAAAGGGTAAGTAGCAGAAAGAAAGTTAATCTAAAGTAAATGCGACTCATTGGCAGGAGGGACTATTAGCTATATTAATGTAGATAAGACGTAGCTGCTGCATAGGTATAGAGAGACCTAATAGAGAAAAGAGACTGCAAGATAAAGAGATATGACTTTTGGTAAATAGAGGTTTGTCGAATAGCTTCATTTAAAGTCGCAGTCACGTTTAGCGGAGTGGCCAAAATGTGTTATCGCTTTTTCGTTCAAAACCAGAATGTAATTTTGCTTTTCCGAAAGTCTTACGGCATTGCTGCCTGTCTTGCTCTTAGTATGTACTACTAAGTCGTTTCACGCTTTCTTCTCTCCTTTTCCTCTCTTTCTCCGTCAGGCTTTCTATCTATTTACTTCGTCTTTTTATTTGGCTTCTTTAAGAAGATACTTTTTCTTCCTTCTGTATTGCACCACACTATTTTCCAACAAGTACCTACTAAACTACTAATTCACCATTCGATGCACAGTACTTAAGTCTTACTTATATAAACATACATACCTTTCTTATACATAGTATAAAAATATAGTTTTTATATAAATATATGTGTGTCCTACTGTATATTTAAAGCGGTAGTAAGGATATAGTTAGTTATAAGGCACTACTGCGTCTTAGCAGACTATATCGATGTTTTTGAAGTCAATTACTTCAGCCTGGTATACCAGCACAGTATAACAAGGCTGATCACAAAATCGCATCAGATTACTAGTCATATACCAGTACTTAGGTATTTCCTACGCGGAAAGACGCAAGACGCAACGGTCAGTTAGAGTCATATTACTCTAAAGACTCATGTTCCTTATTACGACTTGTCTAATGGCTAAGCTGGTTTATTTCATCTAGCTTTTTCTTGGATCCTTCAATTTCCCTTCTGTCTGTCAATTTAAGCCCACTCTGGCAAAAAATTGAACTTCGAATAGTTTATATTTAGCAACTAACTATGTTCATATGAACAACAATTTTTATACTTAGCTCCCTATTTTCGAACCGCTGAGGCGTACGCCTACGCCTAAGCCTACGTACTTCTTTAAGTGCCTGAATTTCAAATGTCCTTCTTATTTATTTAGTAATTCCAAAAATACTCCTTTCTCAGGTTACATTTTGAATTTATTTCCCATTTGTTGTATACTTTACATTATCCATTACGGATTAAGTCCAGACGAACTACATTTTTATTTACAAAATAAAAATGGTCCTACCAAAGTGCACAGGAGCATTACTTATTTACGTATACTGATGGGTTGTTTTTAATAGAGTGACCAGACACAAGCCTTATTATGTTGAATATACTTATATTTATACTTATCGTACAGGGACAAGTTATCTTATTTAATTTCTCCTTCGGAAATTGAGCTATGACACTAATAGGGAGGTATAAAAAGAATTGATATAGATAGTTGTATCTCTGCTGTGACACAACTCTTTTCTATTGTCTAGGTATAGTCTTGTATTAGGTTTTATGTTTCCCTTTGAATGGACATGGTGTATGTACATTAGTTTTACTTTGACCAAAAAGTAGCATTCAATAGAATAAGGATCCGGAGATAGTAGATACAAAAAAATGAGAATAGAGAAGGTGGGACTCTAATTCACGGACTACTATAGCGATATACAATAGAAGGAACATTGCACGTCTGTCTACTTTGGTATAAAGGAAAATTAGATTTTATTGCTACAGTCTTTTATTATTATTATTACGATTACTCCCTGTGTGTATCTTAGGTACTTTTACTTACTATTTTCACATTTTCTTGGAGACTGAATATTGTTTCCTAGAGATATCAATACTATCTTCATCACATGGTGGTGGCCTACGCAGGATGCAATGATAATATCAGTAGGGCCAGAAATAAGTGCTATACAATAACTACTTGGTAAACGGAAGGTTTTCTTTGGTGCGTGCTAAAGCCAGTTTTGTTGGTGTATTTAGAAACTAAAAGGAAAACTTATGTAGTACTTATATCCAAAGTATATTTTCTTTTCCTTCCTCTTCCTGACTGAATGTATTGTAAAGCATGTGCCTCCTGTAGAATATGGATTGAGTCGATGTGATGTGAGGAAGATTGTTGTACAAGTGCAGATAGCAAATGATATCATAGGAAGCCTTAGACTGTTTCTGTTTTGTGCTTTTCTGTGCCAATGCCAGGAGCTCTGAACTAGAACTGAGCGGAGAGTCGTACTCTTCAATAGCGCAATTTTCGATCATTCGAACCTATTATATGGAAAGATAGGCCGAGCTAGACTGGCAACCCTTTGCTTTTCTTACTCTCTTTTTTCTTCCACCTCTCTGCACCAGAGCCTTTCATTATTATTATTACTATTATTATATAATATCTTTACTTTCCCCTCTATTTTTGCTTTTCTTTTCCATCACTAGCAATGCCGTGCCATGCAGAGCCCACTCACTACTTACTCCTTCCATTACTTCCTATAAATCGTACTTTGCCCTCTCTGCTCTCTCAGTTAAGAGGCTACTGTAACTATGACCAGTCTGCTACGTATACAAAGGCCAAAGGGCGGATTGCATTGTGTTTCCAGATATCTCTATGTGTAATCATATGTGGTAGTGTACACATTTCGCTACATTGTAACCTGACAGCCGTTGGATCATCAAGTCCTTCGCATTTACCATTTTACTCCATATTACTCTCTGCTCTTTGTCGTAGACTCATGCAGAATATGTGAAAGTTCAAGGCACGGATTACCAAAGAAATAACGGAGGCAGTATTATTTCCTAGAATCCTCCAGCGGAAGATACTACAAAGATATTTCATGAATTTCTCATACCTATAATCTTAGATATTACATGCGTACCTACATATTTATGTAAATACAAATACCTATACAACTTGTGAAACGTATTTGCTGCATGCATTAGTCAATGAGTTTGTTAAGACAACATGTACAATATGATATGACGGGTAGCACATGATAAATCCCTAGCAAAACCAAAGAAAGCAAAGCTACGTGAACTGGAATTGTGAAATCATGAAAATGCTTGAAGCGTGTCTAGAATTACAAGAATAAAAATCATAAACATGAATGATGATATTCTCGTGCTACTACGTATCCTACGTACTTTACGTAGCCCAGTGAATTTTTTATGCCAGCATTCCAACAACAGATTGGCAGAACAGTGTTGCAGTTGCAGTAATACATATGTATAAGGCATTGTGTCCCGCGTTATATTCGAATCTCACTCAGACCTTGCACTAAACTTAATATTATTTTCTCCGTACAACTATACCTACCGTTTGACTCCCTAGAGTTTCTTTCGACCATCTTACTCGAATTTATGAAACATATTTTTGATCTTCTCATTGTTTTACTATGAGTACAAGTTACTAATTGTGTTAAACTGCAGTACGTTACTGAATGTGATGGGAAAGAAATGTATAGAGTACTAAGCACATTATTTTGAACTTATGAGTTAGTAGAGAAATTCTTAGAGTATTTTGCCAACTAAGTTCACTGACAATTAAGCAATTTTTGTCATGAATAATATCAGGATAATATTGTGGAACATGTATACTACTCTGTACTGCCATTAAAATGATCTATGAGTGTTTGCAATTTGCAGTCGTATTATGTATATCCGCTGCCTGTGCAGCACATGATTTAATAAATCATCTAAAAATGTATAGGTAGTTAAAATGAGCGTTTCAATACAAGTTATAGCCTTTTCTGTCTGGAAGGAAAATGGAAACTATATTTATGCTGTTTTCAAACATTTATGGATAAACATCATAATCTTGTTTCGATAGTGTCTACCGTTTAGTTTTATGGACCTGATGAAGATAGATTTTATAGTAGATGTACCTAACCTAGTAGAAGGTAGTGTAGTGAAATAAATATAATTTGTTGGCTATGCTTACCCCGTTAACAATAGATATTTAGAAAAGTGCGTATGCCATTCTAAACCTCATGTTAGTATACACGAAGTAGTACTATGCTAAAATCTATGCTGAAATAAGGCAGAGTGCCTATTTTTGAATATAAGTAAATAATATTTAATACTAGCATTTTTAGTAATGTAGGTATACGTAGTGAAAGAAAATGTATGTATATGAAATATTACTTAGGTATAGTACATAAGTATTGTAGTAAATAGCATAGGTTTGTGTAATGTGAGCATGTAAAAGTATCTTGTACTGTACACGAACAACAATCTCGTAAGTTAAGTACGCTGAGTAGAAAGCGCTACTTGAGAAAAGGCGAGTGAAAGAAGAATAGAAAGGCAGGAGATTGCAGAGTAGTATTTGTTGTTATTTTCTGCGAGCATGTATTGAATCTATGTAGGTACTTATGCTCCAAGTCATATCTCAAACTGCAAAGCTAAAAGTTATGACCCTCTGCTCCCCGTTTAGTTTAGCCAGCTTTCATTTTCCTAGTGTGGTTGTAGCCAATGTGTGCTCTAGGTATGATCATTCTCGATATATTGGCTTATGGTTCTTGTAAGAGAGAATCATAGAGAATGAATGACTTTTCCGTACTTGTTCTACTAAAGAAAATGGAAAATAATGGTAGGTAGTTCTCCTTGTGATGGGAACAATACTATATGTATGGCTATTGGAAATCCATATTCTTTTCTGTTCGCGTGCTGGAATGTACTACAGAGTCCGCTCCTTGAAATACCTCTCAAAAATTTCACCGGGCTTTTTTATTGTGTCAAACTAAAGAATGCACTCACACTGTACGCCTCAATAGAGACGAGAGAAAGACTTTTCTACTTACGGCTACTTCTTGTGCTTCAGATTTACTATACTATAGCACTAGTATTTTTAGGGTTGAAGCAACTATAATTTAATAGCTGCAAGTATTTACTATAGGATATAAATGTAAGTAATGCATTTAGACAGGAATATAGTGCATTGCATTAGTCGTGTCTAAGTAACTACCTATACATTTCGATTACAGAGAGGAAGTTGTGGTCTTTACATTCGGGTATGTACATATACCCATATATCACAGTGGAGAAAGCTATTGGTGTGGAAGAATCTGGAATGTATGTATCTTTCTCTGTGCAACTACACAGGTAGCTATGTGCTCAAAGACGTCAATCGGGAAATTCATGATCGTCTAAAGTCAATAGTTCATCATGCAAGCTAATACTGCCTTTCTTTTTGTATTTTTGATGATAAAACCTTACATTCGGTAAACATTGAAACTTTCTGTTGTTACCAACCTTTGGAAGGACAAAGAGGAACAAAGCCCAAAGCGTAGCAGTATCAAAATGTGAAAGTGCATTGTGATTTCTTACACGTGCCAAATTTTGTTTTCATAACCAATTTTCTTTCATATTGAAATATATTGCATGCATACTGTCAAAAATACTTTTTTGAATGATTAAGCAAGGTTTCATTATTCTAGGACTTTATTTCAGAATCACGTTGAACATTGAGAAATTCGTTGTCTCACAGTCAAAGTGATATTCCCCAACCTAGATTTACGCCCTAAATATAAGAGGGAAGAATTGCAGAATTTCTAAGCAGAGAAAGTGGGTGATGAAGTGGTTATATTGCAGCAAGACAAAACATTGTTTCGTCATTGAGTCCTGAAAGGCATAATTACATCTTTGTGTACATTTATTTATCAGTCCCACTTCCATTGAAGGTAAACCCAGTAGCATACTCTGGATTGTTTTCCAATGTACTATCTTTCTCTACACTTTGATCCCCTTTGCAGTTCATGGAAGTCTTCGCTTTGAAACATTTAATACCTACTCTATTACTAGCGTGTTACATTATTAAATGTTTTTATTCAATTCATCCATCCTTTAAAGGGTTGTTTCCCTAAGACTCCAATACAGAAGCTTTAATTCCATAAAACGCAAACCCAGAACTCATTGTCAGATAGTATTTGCTGGGCTGGATGTTAAGTTGAGTTGATAAACAAATAATTTTCTGTCAGATGTGAGTTATAAAATACTTATTATTGCTCGATCGTTTGGTTATTTCGTCTCACACAAGTGCGAATAAGTATTATATGTTATTAATATAAAGATGTTTACATTTCTTGAAAACCCATTTTTTTACTAGTACAATGCATCGTGCATATGAAAATTTGGCAAATTCGGAATAGGTATCATGCATTTTTGTCTTGATTTATTAGGTTGTTGACATAGGTCAATATGTATCATATAATAATAGTTCTTCGATTTGTATTATTTTTTTATTTGCACCACACCGTACCTTTCAAATTAGAATCCAAATTAATAAATAGGGTAACACTAATGTAGGTAATTAGATTGGACACAACAAAATGGTGATATTCAATAATATCCTATATACTTAGTATTGTGAGTGGACAAGTATTTGCCGTTCACATAATGCGATAAAGATGACACATTGTCTAGTGGAATATTGCATAACACAGTTACATGCCTTGAAGGTATTTGAAAACAAAATGGAGACATCGAAGGTAAGCTAATGAAGCTGGTCTTGGATGCTTATTGTTCTGGTTTCCATTTGCATTGAAAAGGGAAACTAGACACAGTTATAGTAGGCACTGTAGTATGTAGCTAGATATCTGGAAGCAATAGTGAGAACAAGAGTTCAAGAATCAGGCGTGAGAGTAAAAGCTTAGCTTTTATGTACATCACATTCAGAGTGCCTATAACTACTCTTACATGGCCAACACAGCATGAATACAGCGTAGATATACCTAAATTATAAAAGATCGTGTTGTATAATGCATAGGAAAGGATGGTATAATAGGATGGCATGCTGTAGGATGATTATCATCATGAAATGATGCAGATGTAGGAGCTGAGCATCTGAATTCTGATGTACAAGTGGAATCCGCCTCTCTTAAAGTATAATGCTTTCACTTGGACTGGGAATAAGAGACATACCTAAATATATCTGTAGTTGGAGAAAAGCGTCAAAACTCGTTACCTGCCATCACTATGTATATACGGATCGCTGTATAATCCTTCTGAGGATGATTACATAGATATATTAAGTAGATACATAATGGTGATACATACAATAACTGTATGTATTTAACTGGACAAGTTCATTGGTCTGTGTTCTAGTAGAACACTCTGAATGTGAGAGATTCTTCTTGAGTTAAGCTTCAGTGCACATTGTAATATAGCATTGTACATTATCTACGGCTACTGCATACATTTTTTCCGTAGTAATACCTAGACAATGAGATTTGAGTCTCGGTCATGGTTCTTCTATCTTCACCATTAGAGAATTCTATCAGATATATACTACTATACATTATAAGTCTGTTCTTGACGACTAGTTTTGTTTCTCTGAGCTGATTGTAAGTGAGCCGACTGAGACATTCGTTCATACATACATGTAGCCTGTTTATAAATGTTGGCTACCATACATGTAAAAGTAAAACATTACACACACCTTACACTCGCCCATGCTTTTCATAATATTCGCATTATTGTTGTAAGACACGCGCCATCCACACGTGTCGTGAGCAACATAGCTGGCTTCTTTCCTTACATCTTTCTCTACTACTACCGATACATTAAGACGCTCTAAGCTTTCTTGTAAGAAAGTGAAAACAAGATTGTAGAGAAACCTAAATGGGTAACTATTTAAATACCTACTTATGTTTAGTGTACAAATTCATGTTCATGTTGCTGTTCCAGAATTTTTTAACTACACTCAAAAAGAAAAGATGTTTCGATTCAATGAACTGAATAAAACATGATTCGTGACCATTTTGTTTTTTACACTATAACATAATTTTTCGTAATTAATTTAGGATTAGGTTCGTAATGCTCAACGAAAAATGTCATTCCGTTAAAACACTTCCTATCGACATTAGCACATAAAGAGACGAGGAGGTCATTAAAGTTGCTGATGCTATTTATTTACTTTTTGATGCCCGCAAGCAAGTAGAGATAAATGCACAACAACTATCCTCAGTTTCTGTCAGTAAATCAATTGTTTATTAAGCTTATAAGTGGTTTATGAAAACGGTCCAATATTATATATACGGACATTGCTTACGATTTGTACGGGGGACTGGATCTTGGATAAAAAAACTCGTGTAAGTTTTTGTAAACATAACATGAGTTTATGAGTGAAAGCACTCTAAGCGGTAAATAAATGAATACTTAAAGCTTAAGATAAATATACAAGATGTGCGCGAACAAAGTGTAATAATCTCATGTAGTAATAAAGTCTCATATGTTCTTTCAGACAAGAGTTGCTCGCAACTCTGAAGCAGAACATATGTATCTTTTAATGGAAATATTCCCGAAAGAAGACTATCACTATCTATACTATATTTTAGAATAAGGCTGTGAATTCTCCAAGGAAATTTTGCAATTAGGATCCTCCGACACAGAACTTCCTCTTCTCTAAACTCTTTCCGTTTAGAAACATGCGGACTTTTAGAAATTAACATTACCTATGGGTCTTGTTGCTAGATGTATTATACACTGAATAGTATAGCAGCTTAAATATTTACAATCTTTATAGTAAATATTGTCCTAAGTTGTACCTGCAGTTGTTATGTACATGTGTAGCATATAGCTACTATATTCCTATGTAGTTCAGTTCCGTCAGAGAGTGAAAGCATTCATGAATACCCAAGCGAAATATCTATTTGCTCCCAAATACGTATAAATACGTTCCCTATACTATTATATCTAGTGGAAAGAATATTTTCTTAAATGTATAGATTGTTAGCGAAATAGACGTACACGTAGACTTCGGTATTACAGTAAGTAGCCAGATAAGACTATGCCAGACACACAGTTTCATCATGTTTGTACAGAAATGTGTAAACTAGACCACATGCACGTATGTGAATAGAATGGGTAATGTTATAGCGTAATTTGTGTATCTATGTATGTGTGTAGGAACCAAGAGTTTGTTCAAAGAATGTGAAATGTAATGCAATTCAGAGGCTTTTGCTATGAATGTACATAACATAGCTTCTGTATATAGAAGAGAGGGAATACAGAAATAGTGTATTTCTGGGGAAAGTATATTTGAACAGGTCTTCTCTGCTCTAGTATACATATTTTCTTATATATGATCTCCAAAAGAATTTCATTGTTAGTAGCCAGTAGTATAAAGCTCACGAAAGGGTAAAAGTAACAAACCACCTTCGTACTATAATCTGAAATCTCCGTATAGATGTAAATGCATTAGGAAAGAATTCACAGTATAAGAAAAGCATATCAAGTTAAAAACGAATGGTTAGGTTTTTAGTGAAATCGGTTTATGAATTGCCTGGGGGTAGGCCAGGATTCTTCTAGGAAGCAAATTGCAGCATATTGTAGTTCTCACAAAGTATCCAAAGTAATATTTGCCTTAGTTTTGTGTCTACACATGGATAAAGTGTTTGATGTGTATAATAATAATGTATGTGTAAGAATGTAGGGAAGGCATCAGATATGTTGAACAACTTTCTGACCTTAGTTTTGTGTCTACACATGGATAAAGTGTTTGATGTGTATAATAATAATGTATGTGTAAGAATGTAGGGAAGGCATCAGATATGTTGAACAACTTTTCTGAAGTAGGTAAATGGTGTCTAAAAGTAGATACTACTTACACAAGTAACACAGTAATGGTATTAGCTAGCTATATATAGCTATACTTATGTACTTTGACATATTATACAAAGAGGGACTTGTTACTACATAGCATTATGCATCAAGGGAGGAGAAAGTATGACATAGTCGGTGCATTGCGTTTCGGAATGTAAGGAACGTTGAAGGGATTGGTTTTGTGCTGTAAGTTGGCCTGGTCTGTATATGTGCCATGTCATAGCCTCTGCATATTACATAGGACAAGGATGAACTATAGTAACATCCTAAACAATTGATACCCACGCAGAAACGTGCAGAGGTTTCCAACACCAAACCAAGCACGCAAAGATTCTCCTTAAGCAGTTATCTAATAAATATTCTGCGTGCGCTTGTAGCTAAATCTCTATTCAAAGCTTTAGCACAAACTTAGATTTCAGCTGCATTATGTGCAGAACGGAATAGGCGGAAAGGAAAGTTGGGGCGCAGAGCGGAAATGAATGATAAAAACACGAGTGAAAAGAGTCAGTTGAAGTATGCGTGAAGGGAGAATTCTACTGCTGAGAAAACTGCTGATTGTGATATCGTGTGGATGTGAGTTCACGTTATAACTATTTTCAAAGTAATACAGATGAAAAGCGGTTTCTATTTATGCTCTAGGTAAGCAATAAGTATTATCCGTGTAACGGTGTAATGTACTGAGGAGTGAATGCCCTCAACAAACTAAGTCTGTTTCATCTGTTCAAAAATATACAACCCACAACCGGGAAGATGAGCTGAATGAATGGAATTAATGTCTGTCTCTATTGTTTATGCAGTACAAAGCTAAAATGAATGAATCCCGTCTTCCGAAAGGTAAAAAAGGGGAAAGTTGAGTTATTTAGAAACGCCCACATTTTTCAACACATTTCACATTAAAGATGATGTATGTCATGATTGTATGACATAAACATAGGAAGGTACTACCTTGCAAATACCTCGTTAGCTAGGTACTTATTTTAGTGTTTTTATAGCAGTGTAAGCTACTTCGTATGGTATGTGCATAAAAGGAGTAGAACATGAACTGTGATAAGCGTATAGCGAATTTCTTTGTCGAAAACTATGCAGTGACTCAGATTGCATTTTGTGTCTCGCTCACGAATTGAAATGTGCCTATCATTAAATCTGGCATTTCTTAAGTGT
>JABASH010002053.1:0-22172 GCA_019776445.1 Tomocerus maximus
TCGACTCCCTGGACAATATTCCACCCACCTCCACCACCTGCAACCCCCTCTTCAGGGGGGACACCCCAAAAAGACCCCTAGTCGATATTTGCCTACACCCGATTGTTTCGGTTTATTAATTACTGGTATTACAAATGGCATTGTATCATATTTAGGTTACTTCTATATTAGAAATGTGAAGTGCCATCACAGTCATTACAAAATGGTCCAAAGATTTCCTGAAACTCATCGAGTACCTTAATTTTGCTCAATGAGTGAGGAGGTATAGTGGTAGATAAAGTTACTATTGGCTACTAGTATTACAATTAGTACTGCCAATATGTACCAAAATTTCCCAAAGACCAGTTTACTAAGACCAGTTTACGTGACACCATGTACCACTATGCCTCCTCACTCACCGAGCAAAGTTAAAGTACTCGATGATTTTCAGGATATCTCTTGACAAGTTTGTTATGACTGTAATAGGAAGTAAATATTAAGTGCACAGTATAGGCTTTGCACCGAAGATATTTATTTTCAATTATATTTGTTGCAATATTGATTGTAACATTAATGATGGTCAACTAATAATTATTGTTACAATTTTTGAGAATCATGAGTATTTAATTTTGTACATTTGTTTAACATTTTTGAATAACCATCGTTAATAACTCCATTGTACAATTAACTCTGAGCCTATAATTAACAGTATACCTTTTTCCTGGCCAAAATTTACTACACTTTTCCGGTCTACTACAAACTAGCTTGAAAGGGGCAATTAACTTTTGGGATTATGGTAATCAATTTCAGCTTCCAGGCAAATGCCCAGATATTTTAGGCCGTTTGCTAATTTCTGCGAGTCGATACTTATTACAAGTTGCGTATCTAGCCTATTTTAGTTTCAAATTTTATCCATAAAATAAAATTTATTTATGCAGGTCAAGGACACCAAAGTGCAAATATACATTTCTCAATTTGTAAGTCATGTGTAAGCAGGCGTAATTATTAAGTTTTACAATTTGGTTGATAGTTGTCGACGGTGATGAGAATGTCAGTTGTCGGCTGTGCTGCATTGCCGAAAGTAAGTCAGACTAAGGCGACGGAGTTGTATTTTGTATTGTAAGAGAGATAATCCAAATCTATCATTTCTGCACATGACGGTGAGCGAAGCACGTCACAATCAAACACTAGTTTTGTCCTCTACTAAATCCAAAACACAAAATGTCTAAATTGCTGAAATCACAGTCTAAAATTAATAATTGGTTTGGCTAAACTAATCTCTACCAGAAGAAAGCCTCATTTTAATCGCCAGAAGAATAGTTGATAGTCAAACGGTGATCGTAGAATCAGTCTAAATTCAAAATTGACTGACTGGGCTCATCAGTTGAACAAGATTGGAAGGCAACTGAAACACACTCGTCCTGCCCTTTGAGGTATGTTGTCCTATTGGGTATTAATTGTAAATAATCATTATTAAATGTATTTCATATTTTATATATATGCAATATTGTTTACTCCAATTCATTATCATTCGAAAGTAGGACTAATACTTTTGACATTTAAAATCATCTGTCTGTGTACATGTACAATCCATTATATAGCAAAAACCGAGATTTTGTCAACATATCGCAAACAGTATAGTTGACAGTTCACCAGAATTAAGTCAGTACTATTTTGTTAATTCCTTTCGAGATAATCATTCATCATTAAGCATATTCAAAATTTAACAATCATCAATTATCCTATTTATTAAATGCGAGAGATCCCTATATAATGGTGAATGGGTTACAGTTGACATTTGGCTTACTTGATGTCTATTGATTGTCTATTGTTAATTGTGGTGATCAACTTAAAAAATAATAAGCACAAATGCAAATAAATGAGATCAGTAGGTTCAGTCCAGTCAGGCTAGTCACTAGTCATTATCTATTAATTTATCATCATCCACCATTCACGGTACATGTCAATAATTTCAACGTTCAGGTTCTTCAATCTTAACAAAGATTATGGGTGTTATACACCGAATAAATTAGCTGTCAACGATGAATGTAATAAAACACTTAATGATAATGGTATGATGTTTATGCTTATTGGAATCATACTGCAAACACCAAAATAATTTAAGCTGACAGAGTTGTCATTACATACAAAACGCACTGCATTTGACAGTTATCAACGTGACCAATGTCCACTGAACACTCTCTGACTTAGGTACGGCAGAAAAGAATGACATTCAAAATTCTAATGCGTCATTTTGGTTGTAAAGCTAAAATGTCATCTTCATGTATCAATAGCATGAATCAGAAAAAATTGAAGATTTTATTCTACAGTTGGTTGGTATAGGGAATATTATGAGAAACGGATGTATCCTTCTTAGGTATACTAACATACGGGTGTAACGTTTTATTTCATGCTGTAAAGTCATTGTTCAATTATCTATTAACTTGTCGATCATCGTCAGTCACCATGTTAGTAGTCAGTGAATCGCCACTAATCCACATAGCCAATAAGTTACTATCATAATCATTACTCAGTTAGTAGGTCACTGTCGCAGGGCTGCAAAAAGTTCCAAATCCCCCAGTATCCGGCGGCCGCTCAGTCACTAACCCAATCAGTCACTAAAAAGTCAACAACCTATATAAATAGCCACTAAACTTTTCGTCAGTCAGTAATAAATAATTTTCAGAGTCTTACAAAATTAATTTTGTCTTAGTGTCCCATTTAGTCTTAGTCAGTCAGTAGTACGCATGATTTAGCACAACAATTTTAGTTGTAAAGTTGTGACTGAGTTAATGTGGTACATTGAGTACAGTCAGGCAGCAGCAGTCAGTGGCAGTTCACTTAGTATTTCTGACCTGACTAGTTCCACAGTTCACTGTTTTCATTTTCATTATTTTAAGTTATTGGTTGTTGGCAACTCGTACCAAGTGCAATACGTCCGATCGGAACTCGGACGTCATATTCAATTCTGTTTCAAAATCCCGTTCAGCATTTGAGTTCAGCAGATCAATGATCAGATCAGACTAAGACAATTGATCATCCATCATAACATTCATAATCCCAACGACCAATGACTGGTGACTGATTTGGTGGTGGTGACTTCTGACCTGACTGAAGTTTCCAGTCAATAGTATAGTAATTCGACAGTAAAGTACATCTTCTAAAAGGGGAGTTACAAAACGCATACTGTTGCAACCGTTAAGGGTTGGGTAACAGGATACATGTATATTTTTTATTAGGTTAGGTTTTAAAAGAGGCAAAACTGTGACCCCAACCCTTAATGGTTGCACGGTTGCAACCGTATGCATTTTGTTAAAACCCTTCCAAAAGCAGATTTGTACAGTTGCAACTTGCAACGTTGCAAGGTGAATTTGAAGTAAAGCAAACAGGTGATTAATTAAATTAATTTTCTTAATTTAAGTCCCCCCCCCCCATCTCGCCATTCTACATTACACGTCTCTTTGGGTGTTTTAGAGGAAATGGGACTATTAGTTGATAATCACTTAATTGCTTTGTACTATATCTGGTTAAATCCGGTTCAGAGTAATTGGTCATTATTTCCTTATGTCACCTATTATTGATATATTTAGACATTCTTGATTTACTAAGCTTTTCAAGTTGCTAAAATTGGTTAATGGCATCAAGTTTAATTTTGGACGGACAATAATATTTTATAGTTCTGTCTACTTAGTATTTATTTGTCGTAACAATTGGCAGTGATTCAGTGATAGTCATAAAACAATAACCTATTCAACGTTGAAAGCCAATGTAAAATTGGAGTACCAACGGGTGATTGTACTAAATTAAAAGTTTTTCCACCCCTTAACTGGTGCATGGCCAAGTACTGCTCTACTAAAGTTGTGTAGCCATTTTTTTAAAATAAGCTAATGACAGTGTAAATTTTTAATTAGTGTAGAAGGAGCACAGAGGGTTTCCTTTTATGAGTGCACATTTCATTTCAATATTGTTTGGTATTCCAGTGAATAACAGTGCTAGGAGGCACTATTATATCTTAAAACTGGAGGAACTAGTGTTATCTAAAATGGAAAGTTATTTGTAATATCAGTATTGTTGTGCATTGGCATATTATCAATATCAGTGTTGTGGATCTCGAGACTTTAGGCAAGAGCTGGGAAAATTTTATTTATTTTTAAGACATAGCTTTTAGTTAGGCTTCAGATTAAATTTTTTAGACACTCCAATTTTTTATTTTCAGAGATTTTTACCCGCTTGCTTAGGGCTAACCGATTTTGATAAGATTTCAACATTTTAAAATGATAAATTGGAATTCCTTTCATGCAGGGCATGGCTTGACAGATTTAAAATTACAATTCCCCATTGTTACTGCCAATGGTTTCAAAATAGGATCGTCAATATTGGATTCCACTTTTTTTGGAAGGTCCCTACTCCCTACATCAAGTGTCAATGTCAGCTGTTGTAATTAACGCATGTGACAGAAATACTACAGATTGCAGATAACATTGCTAATAGTATTTGGCACCGAACCAGGCAGCTAAAAATTAAAAGTGGTGTAATCAAAGTGGTTTTACCGTCCATATACTTTTCGTTAGCAACCTTTGGTTCCACATCCTTACGAAAGACTATTTCGTCTTTATCAGCTGTCATAAATTGCCACGACAAATTCCTATTCAGAGTTATTGTTTTGATTGAACGACAAACAACAATGTCAGAGTATAAACTATTTACGACTGATTATCTTTATTTTTATTCCTTATCAAGCTATAAAGTCGAGTGGTTATGCTATCTAATCAAATAAATCAATACAATCAGAAATTAAACATTCGTGAGAGACATGCAACAGTAAGCTCTTCACTGACTGTTGACTGTATTACAGATAATATAACCTCTGGGTTTTAAATCTAAACTAGGTTGACAGACATTCCATTTTTACATTTGCTTGTATTGGAATATAAAGAGAATAGAATGTCTTTAGTCAGGAGCTGCCAAAAATATATTCATTAAGTAAGCAGAGCTATAATTTACTTGGCCTAGGAATTTAGTACATTATAAATAAAAGTACTACGTGGTACAAGTACAATGTACTACGTTCCTGCGTAATTTTTCAGTTTATTTAAAAGTACAATAGATAACTTAGATTTTCAGTTCTTCAGATATTAGTCTATGATATTAGATCGTATTATATTCTAAATCATCTTAATACAAAACACATTATCATTTTTTTGCAAATAATTCAGCGAATTAAAAATTTATATTGTTGTATTGTGGTGCATGTTGTGGAATGTAAATCTAGATTTTAGTATTGCTATTTGGTGCGATTACACTATTACGGGAAAATCATTTGGTGTCCTAACTCCTATCCAGAAGATTTATATTTTGGATTGTGGCTTTTAATTTCAGGGATATTATTCTAATTCCGGGAGAAAAAAACAGACTTGTACTTCAACTTGTGACGCTTTTTGGTGTTTCACATAGGGATTAAGAAGTATCCCATTGTCTCAAATTATTTTGTTGTCCGGGCAAGTCTGCAAAATGTTTCTGTAGATATATGCCGACCGTGTCTGTAAGTTCCTTGCATTTTTAATAACAATGACATTCAAAATTACATTTGGCCATTGATTATCATTCTTTGGTATTCGGAAATAATTCAATACAGAATATTAATTAAATGTTTTTTGCTCACATTTTAGAATTTACTGACTCCCGGCCAGTATGTTCAAGTCGATATTTAACTCTATATCAACCGCTATGGGATTAAAAGAATCTAAGGCGGTTACCCTCTCTTTTGAGGAAGCTCGGTCTCGAAGTAAGTCATTGATAATGAACTACTTAAATTTCCTTATAAGATGCTTAATATAATTTGATAACTTTTACAGTAACTGAGGCCGAGTATCGGAGACTGTATGATGCATTCAAGCGAGTGGTTGTTCTCGACAGCCACATGTCAAAGCAGGCATTTTTCAGAGAAGTGCTCGGAGAACTTTTCCCAGTGGAAATATCGGAGGTGAGTTGCGACTCCGTGTTATAAATGATTCAACAGTCTGCATCCAATGTGCTATGTAATTTGATTGAGATTTATTTTAATTTTTCAGAGCCTGTATGTCACATGTGGAGGAACAGCAAAAGGAATAACCTTTAAGGACATGGTCAGCTCATTGGTTGTTCTGACCAAAGGAACTATAGATGAGAAAATAAGATGTAAGCTTTTTGAAAAAAATATTTTTTACGCAGGAAGTTAAGGCAACATCAGTAACACAATGTTCAAACATTATGTTTATTTAATCTTAGATATTTACTCGCTGTACTGCGGGGACAGCATGCTGATATCTAAAGACGAGTTTATGAGATTCCTACAAGACGTAGAAAATTGCCCACTGCCCGAAAATCTTGGGAAACTTTTCCTATCGGTACTAAGAGATACTACTGTTGAACATTTTCTATATTTGCATTGGCTAACAATATGATTTTTTAGGGAGCAACAGCAGATTATGATCAGTTTAGTCGGTGGATCCTGGACAATCGTTCTGCGACATCAATATCTTGCTGGTTACTGGAGGAAATATGTTGTTCGCCATCTGGGGAGCCTCGAAATCACACATTTGCTCTGACAGATGATCATGAGACTCCAACATTCTACCAAACACTAGCTGGTGTCACACATTGTAAGTTTTACCGCTAATTTTTATGGCAGTGAAGATTTTTTGTTGAGTATAAAAACTGAGTTGTTGTTGCAGTGGAAGAAGAGGACATTATTGAATTAGAGGAAAGATACTGGAAATTGCACTCCAGATCGCACACAGGTAAAATGGACATAGGAACACTTATGCCCTTAGTCTGCCCTCCCCTTCCAGAAACAATAATCCAAGGGTTCATGGATGCCTTCGACGAGAACCGGGATGGTCATATTGACTTCAAAGAAATGGCATGTGGAATTTCCGCGGCTGCAAGAGGTCCATTAATTGAGCGCCAGAAATGTGAGATACTATTTTAGAGTGTAAATTAAACAAACCTTTGTCATTATGCAGAAATAACATTCTAATTTCTCTTACAGTTTGTTTCAAGATTTTTGACGGAGACAAGGATGGTTTTCTATCAAAAGTAGAACTTTATCGAATGGTTCAAGTCATGAAATTCGTAATGGAGGAAAACCTGCCGATAAATCCTAAAGAGGATGTAATTCTCATTCTTACTAAAGATGATTCTGCTATAGTAGAGGAAATTTTGGAAGGCTCGGGTCCGGAAGGAATGAATCTAGAAGAATATTTAGTTTGGTCTCTATCTAATCCTCTTCCAGAAAAGTTTCTAACTTTACTTTATCAGGTAAATAAAATCTATTTAAGGTTTTATGTATTATTTTTGAAATCAAATGTAATTTCCGCCTAAAGAATAGGGATAATAATGTATTTAAAATTTAAATACTTTAATTATTTATTAATTAGATATGCCAAGTTGTGCTGGGGCTGCGACCATTAGATCCGGCAGAAGAGTTTGAAGTCGTTAGTTCTTGGTTAGCTCGAGAAAATAAACGGGGGATACAGCCTGGACAAATTTGGTATCTAATATCGATAGACTGGTGGAATATCTGGACACAATACGCCTGTCCAAGTAATCCGTTTATGATGAGCCACAGTGACAGTGGGATGGGATCCATGTAAGTGGTTAAGAATTCCATTTAGGATAATTAGCTTAAGCATATTGTAAGTTTCCTCTTTATAATTTAACAGAGGCGGCAGCATAAGCAGCCATCACAATAGTATTAATAGTATTACTGATAATCCTGGAAACTATGCTGTAAATGAAAATAATGTCTCTACCACTAACAGCATCAATGGTCCTTCAACTGCACTCAATAATAGCTCTGAAAATAAAGTAAATGGTAAAACCAGTCGTAACTGTTGGTCTTCGAAAAACAAATCCACTGTCGAAGCATCAGTAGCCACAGACAATAGTCAGAACGTTGTTGTCACTGCCATTAGTTCATTAGGTAAGTATTGCATGCCTATTTACTTCTTACATTTTTTGCATGAATATAATTTTTAAATATTTTGAACTCTGCATGCGTTCTTCCCTCTCCCACCTCGCGCCCCTTACTAGGATTTTGTCGTTTCCTTTCTAATTCAGATGTTGAGACGGAGCTGGAGAGACCCGCCAATGGAAACGTCGCCCTCAATCGCCATGCAAAAGCTAGTTCAAGCTCATTGTCCTTAGCCACACTTGATAGCTCAAGGTTTTTATTTTTATTTTGTTATTTCATTTCTTATTTGAATTAATTCTTTTCTCACGCCAGCATATTTTACTTACAGCAGTTCACCTAGTCCTGTAAACTCCCCAAGTAGCTCAAGGAAACAACTGAACGGTACGGCACTTAACGGACCTTCGTCAGTTGTCAGAAAAAAACGGCGTCCCGGAGCCATAGATAATACTTGTCTTATTAACTCTGTTCCTCCGCATCTCCAAAAGATTCCATCGTTAACTGGAGAAGGAGGTCGTCTTAAGGAAGGTTTAGAAGAAGGCCGCGATTTTCAGGCTGTTCCTCAAGCCTTATGGAACGCCCTTCATCAGTGGTACGGCGCCTCCGTCTCCCTTCCGCGACAGGTACAACAATAGCAATTTTTATCTAAATTTTAAAACCGCGTAAGCACAATAAAAGATTTTCAAAAATGCCCTGCTTACAAAGTAAGTGCTTCGAAGTTCACAATTATTGTGGCTTTGAGGTAGAACCTGATGACGCAAATGTGACGTAAATAGATCTCAAATTTCGTCTTTCCGAGTTGGTTCCTCTTTAGTTTTGCGCAATTTTAAGAGTGAATTTTACGTAATCTTAACGATACATGACGTCAATGATTTTAAACTGTTGTTGTTAAATTTAAAGGTCATCGAAGACGAGAAGAAACTCAAGCTGGAGATATATCCGATCAACTTTTACCTCTACCGTCACCAAACCCCGAATGCCACTAAAGTCAATACTGCAGATAACGGAGCTCCCTGGACTGGAATGGCCGGAATGTACGGCGCTGCTGCTCTCAGCTCCTCAATAGCATATCCCAACATTTCTCCGCCTAAAAGGTATTATTATACTTATCTCAGCTCTTCAACTTTGTTAGATTTTTTCCGGACACAATTATATATGAATTTATATGAAGTTTGCTTATATTTAGTATATGAATTTTATGCAGTAGAAATATGAATCAAAAATACCTTTTGACAATGCGATTAACATTAAATTATGAGAATTGCCTCACATTTATCAGTCTCCTTCCACTTCAACTTCAACCACTACTATGTATCTTAGTAATTGCTTTTGTTTTGGTGTGATGTACCGATATTTAGTACCCAATTGAGCATTATTAGTAGTTATGTCATCAGTCTGTTCGATTATGTCTGTTGAATAATATTTTACAAGTTTATGTGCTTTCCTTTAATTACAGAGTTTTAGCTTTTACTGCGTCGTTCAGCAAAAAAAGTACGTTGGGGCAAGTCAGTAACTTCCTGTGTCAAAAACTGAGATTGTCTCCCAAAGACACCCGGCTAGATCTACTCTTAGAGGACTTGTCATTTGTTATGGTACTTGAAGAAGAAGAACAAACTTTAAAAGAAGCGTCTATTCTGGACAATTCTAATATTTTAATGGAAACAAGAAACAAAGATCAGACATGGCCGGAAGAAATCGGGTCGTTTGGAAATGATCAACAAAGATTATCTCGTGCCATGTCCATCGTCAGTGTTGAAAAAGGATTGACCGGACTAAACAACTTAGGAAACACATGCTTCATGAATTCAGCAATCCAGTGCATGTCCAACACAAGACCGTTGACACTATACTTCCTCCGGAAGATGCACATGTACGAATTAAACCGAGTGAATCCACTAGGATCTAAAGGACATGTCGCGAAACGCTATGGGGATCTTTGTTGCGAGATGTGGAGTGGCACTACAAAAACCATTGCTCCGTTCAAACTTCGGGTACCTTGAAATAAAGTGCATACATAGTTAATTATGCCCCAAACCTGGGAAATTGTTTTCATTGAGCTATTTCATTTCTAGTGGACAATTGGGAATCTTCAGCGGCGATTTAGAAATTTTCAGCAAAACGACGCTCAAGAACTACTGGAATTTCTCCTTGACGGTCTTCACGAAGATCTGAACCGAGTGATGGAGAAGCCTTACACCGAACTGCAGGAAAGTGATGGCCGTCCCGATGTCGTTTGTGCTCAAGAGGCGTGGGAAAACCATTTACTACGAAACAAGAGTATTATAGTCGATTTGTTCCATGGCCAACTCAAGTCCTGCGTTTGCTGTAAAGAATGTAACCACGAAAGTGTTGTGTTCGATGCTATTTTAAACCTTGCTTTACCGTTGCCGATGGAAAGCTATTTCTTAGTCGATGTTATTGGTGAGCTGTTTAATGTTTATTAATTAGCAAAGGAATTATGGAACAGTATTTTGATTGTACTGTATCATTTTTTGCAGTTATTCGGCAGGATGGTTCAACTCCAGTTCGCTACGGTCTCTTGCTATTGAGCGACGAAAGCATCGCTGATTTGAAATCTCAATTATCTCGTCTAACCAACCCAGTCATTCCTGCGGACAACATATTGCTGACCGAAATGAGAGCGGCACGTGTTAATCAAATTTTCTATGATCATCAGAAAGTGCGTGTGTTGATGAACACTCGTCCGATTTATGCTTATCAAATTGTTGATGCTGCGGAGAATGGAATAGTTACAAAAGCCGAGACCGATCAGCAAATTCAAAAAATATTGACGTCTTCAAAAAATCAGAGTAACCCAGGATCATTGCGTGTGGGAGACGGTAATGCGGGTGGGCATTCTAGACAGAACAGTTTCTCAAGTTGTGATGGAGGCAGTCTGCAGATGACTGTCGGTGAACCTGTTAACTCAAATCGTTCGAGCTGTGATAATGTCGTCATTGTGGCTCATAGAAAAGTAATCCGACAGGATATATATATTTTGGCGCATCAAAAAACTAAGCACATTCTATTCGGGTTACCCATTGTCATCCCTTTTGTTGAGGGAATGACCCATTTGGATCTGTATAAGTCTGTCTGGGCGGTTGTTGGACGATTTCTTTCACCGCTCCCTCCTACTGAAGGAAATAATAATCACGCCCAGGACTGGTAGGCAACTATATTTTGATTCAAGCAGGGCCATGGCATTCTAATGTTGTGTAATTATAAATTGTAAAATAATATTTTGATTTATTTCAGTGATGATAGTCTCGGCTATGAATTTCCCTTCATGTTGTCACTGGTCATTAAAGATAGAGAATATATGTGTGGCCGCTGCCCGTGGTTCCATTTCTGTCGAGGATGTCCTATTAGTTGTACTGATACCATGCAACTTCAGAAATTAAATCCCAATAAAGTCTCTGTAGCCATGGACTGGGATCCTACGGCTCTTCATTTGCGCTACCAAACTAATCAGGAATTGTTCCATATTGAGGACCCCAGTCTTGCTGCCGCAATTAAAAAGCATACGGAGAGCGTTGCCTTATACTCATGCCTAACCGCCTTCACCACGGAGGAGCAGTTAGGAGAAAACGAACGTTATAATTGTCCAAAGTGCAAAACGTCTCAACTCGCTACCAAAAAACTACAAATTTGGCGCCTTCCACCTGTTTTGGTACGTTTAAGTTACTTATTTTTAAATGTTCGTCTTTGTCAATTCGAATATGGCTATCGTCTAGTACGTCTGCTTTTACTGATTGCGTTGTCTTGTGGTTTTACAAGTCATTACGACAACAATTTATTTATAAGCGGCACCATTTGTATTTTGTAGTCCATTGTGTACTAATAATCCATACTATTTATTTAATAGGTTGTAAATCTTAAACGGTTTCAAGCCCAACGGGGAGTGTGGATTAAATCTAACAAAAGTGTAGATTTTCCCTTTGAGAATTTCGATCCAACTCCATTCCTTGCAGAAGTTCCTCGGCGGACTATCGAACTAGCTCTTCAAGGCAAAAAGGAATTGTCTAGTGACACAGCTGAAGAGGACATTCCTTTGTATCCCCTTCAAGACTTTCATCAACATCGATTAGTTGACGGCGTGGATCCATTCAAATTAGACTATCGTCTATACGGAATCATTGTACGTTCAGCACAATTTACATTATATGTCATCAGTTATAATTTATAGCACTTTAGATTGAGTAGTTTAAATCACTAGCTCCTTTATGGTCGGCTAAAATTAACTATGATTTTCGGGAAATTTGAATTACCACCTTCCAAGGTCTAGCTTTCCATTTCGTTCTAATGTAAGCTCCTGTTTATCAAGTATAATTATAGAGTTTGTATTTTTTTGAATACGATGTTTAGTGTCACTCTGGTATCATGGGAGGAGGTCATTACATATCTTATGCAAAAGGTGCAAACGGGAAATGGTACTGTTTCAATGACAGTAGCTGTAAGGTAAGTCTGCTATGCTAGGCGCTATTTATTTATTTTACATTTACATTTAAGTTTTTGGAAGATGACTGCTTTCGATGGTTTGGGGTTAACATAGGGTTTTCCAAATTTCAGGAGGTGCAAGAAGAACACATCGATAAAAGCTCTGCCTATATACTTTTCTATGAGCGCTTCGGACTGGACCCAGATGCGTATATGCCACGAATTGACCCTAAAGCCACGCCAGTTGTCAGCGACGAAGAACTTGAGGCCGAAGAAAACGAGCTGAAAAAAAGCTGCAGTACTATTTAATTAGACTACTTAAGATAATTAATTAGAGTTAAATCGTGCTAAAATTATTTTATAGTGACGTCGTGGTTTTAATTTTCTTAGGGTTTGATATCCACAGGTCTGATGTAGAATAATAACGAAAACAGGAAAACGTTTCTGTTTTCGTTATTATTTGTAAACGGGGAAATGTTTGGAGTATATTTCCTTGTGCTTGGTTTGCCTTCCTACCAACTCAATTCATTTTCCCTCATGCTTTGTTTAATCACTTTCTTTTTTTCAGGATATTTTTTCTGGAAGTGTCGCGTATGGTGGCATATGTTTTGGTTCAAGCGTCGGAATTTATGCTAATTTTAGCCGCTATGCATCAAGCAAAACGTATTCTCTGCCTGCGAGCCCTTGATCCAGCATCCTCTGTCTTTGCTTTCAGTTTGAAATTTGGTTTTATGTAGACGTAATTTATATGCTTTTTTGAATCATGGTTTACAGTATTGTCTTGTGTTACTTCATGTTTTATGCAGTGCAAATGGTGTTTAAACAGTGTTATTGTAATGGTGTTTGTGTTTATACAGTGTTATTGTAATGGTTCTGAAAGTAGTTGTTGGCTTCGCTGGTTCTTTTGTCTTTGCTATGTTCTAATGCCTTAGTAATAACTAGAAAGTAGCGCCTGTACCCATCCCGTTGATCACAACCTAACGTCTGGACACAAAGCTTACCAAGGAATTCACACATTGGCTTAATGGATCTTCTATTAACAATAATTTATTATTGGTTGCTCCATCTCCTGCGTTGTAAATTTCCTAGCACACCTTTTTATCCGTCCAAAATTAATTATAGGCTGTTAGGAACTCATTCTTATCGTATAAAGACCATCAGCAGTACGCTATAAATTATAACATGTCGTGGCAATTGAAAGCTATGATATTTTATAGTATAAGTCAGAGTACATATAAATTTTATCCGTATAAAATGACTCCCTATTTAGCCCTAAACGTGCAGTTATCAATTTTTTATAATACTGTTTGTCATATCGTCATAGCAAACAATTTTTCATTTAATTATTCAATTGCAAAATTTAAGTAGACTGAGCTTTTCATTTCCTAACAATATGTTTGCGAGTGATTTTCGGTTTAATGTTGTGACACCGACGTGATTTTCAATTATTTGGAAATTAACTTTTGCAGCGAAATAATGGCAAAATTACATTACTTGATAAATATCGGAACATTTAAAACCATTTAGTGGTAAAAACGTTTCTGGTGACATACGTTTCCAGATTTCAAAAGGTGAGAATTTATTTAGAATTCTAAAGCCACTAAAAGTCAAAGCTAACTTAATAATTGAGCCGATTTTTTAGTCAAATGTGGTAGGTACACAAATGTGGCAGATAAAACTATATATATTTAATTCCGTACCCAATCAATCAATATAAATTGGTGGACAAATTGTTATACAATCAATTGAAATGAAGTTTCTATATCTGGTGCTTAGCTTCGTCGGCCACAGGCACTCAATATTTGTTATGGTCAATGTCACTATATGTAACTAACATCGAAAGGTAATGTGAAAAGTACATTTTGAAACAATAATTTCATATATATAAGACGTTATGATGATGTTATTAATAATTAGGCCAGCCTGTATATGCAACTGTTTCATATATAGGGGTATTCAGCCATTACAAGGGCTTATGAATGTTGTTTGAGGCTTCCTATTAGTAGTTACTATGATACATAATTGCACACGTAATGAATTATTTTAATTCATTAAATTAGAAAATGCTTAATAACTAGAGATCGGTAAGTTTCTTCCAGTTGTTCCGCTACATGACATTACCCACTTCTCCTGTCGGTCAAAAGTGAAATAGTTAGAAGTTTTAAATTTTGTAATAGTTTCTACTACTTTAATGAACACTGTGATCAAGTACTTCAATTTAGCCATGATTTCTATTTCTCTATCCGTTAGCTAATATTTTTCGTAATGAAAACCTCTCAAAGGCGTGTACGATAATCATACTAATCAATGAATTGCAGTTTTTTTCCTCGCAATATTTTCCACAGAATTAATTTCTGGTAGGAATGAATTGTATACTTCGGTTAAATTATGTATATAGAATGGCGTAGGTAAATTATAATATTATATAATAGTCAAATAATTCAAGTGATATATTTTCCATGGTCTGGTCAGGGCGCTCTAAATGCTAAAGAATTGTCAAAAGCTTACACTAGTTATTGAATGGGTTTCGAAGACTCGATAATATTATGCTTATTTATTAATGTAGTAGAGAATACAGAGTAGTGTAGTTGTTCGCTAGTTCGTTTAAATATATGAAGCAATAACGACGATACTGAATATAATATATACAATTATGTAATGTTATGACATAAAAGATTTTATAAGGTTCACGTACAAAGGGATTCCAGTGTAGATATAATTAACGACTAATAAGTATTAAGTTTGCAATTGAATGCTGTGGAAGGTGGAACTGCTTAGCTTTGAATGACGAACAAGCTCCCGTAAATATTATTGAGGGAACATTTTCCATAACTTTGTGATCGTTTTCTGTTTGGTGGATGTACTTTAATATTGTAGGTATTAGTTCAAGTGCAAAGGGTGAGCTTTTCATGTTCGCAAACGTATTTAGAAAGATTATGCGAGAAAGTGTTTTTTAAACGGAGTAACTGAAATGAGAAGGAATGAAAGTGCAAGGACACCCTGATTTCTTTGTGCGTTTGTGTTAAAACAATTCCAGACTTACATTGTACTTCACATGGAGTTTATTATATGTGTTGTCCATTTGTATTATATTGGAGTGTCAGGGTATATCTAGTTAAGAATTTATTGCTCATCATCCATATTACTGCTCAAGTTCTTTTAGGACTCATATTAAGTTAAAATATTATTAAATTAGGCGTACTTTATTCAAGCGGCAATACACGAACCAATCTATTGCAATAGACAGTTGGCAATTGCGTCAAGTTTAGTAAAAATTCAGACATAATTGACCGCATTCTTTGATTGGCTTAAAATTGAGGACGATATTACCATATTATTATGTTCCATACTCAAACGATTTTAAAATAATATGATGGAAAATGAAGGGATATGTTTTATAGTCAGTTTATTATTGCTGAGTTTAAAAAATATTTTATGTGTTGGTAAAGGTTTTAACAAATCTGAACTGCGTTTACTTTACCATAATGTTGATTTTAATGATTTTGTTTCAATTCAGATATTATCGATATTAGCATTAGCAGTGTATTAGTCAAATTATTTTCAATTCATGTGCCTAAATACATAGGCCAGCACGTTTAATATAAGTGAAATTACCCAATGCGCATGAAAATATATCGTCAATTGTTGCATTGCAAACAATAGTTTTTGAATTCTTTTATTGCAGAATCATTTATTATTTAATTGTATCAAAATTATGTTTTAATCAACTATGTATCTTGTCAAATGTAATTTTAGGTATACTTTCATTAGCGATTATATAGTTATTGAAAAATTACTCTCAATTGTTTGGTGATTGTAGTGATTAAGCTGGCAAGCATGATAAAGTCGAAAGCAGAATTAGATATTTAATGTCTAAGAGTTGTCAAAATTTCAATAATGCACATTTAATTTGATTATAATGAAAATAATATGCAATTTCAAAAATGAATTCTATATGAATGTCGCCAACTGTCCCAGTAGATTAAAATTCAGTTCAGTCCCGATACCAACATGTAATTATACTTTCTATTTCTATTTGTAGTCAGAAATAAATCAGTCACACATGATTACAGTTTTAAAAATTGTAAAAGGTACGCATTCGTAGTCTGCGTACAATGTAGTACAAACAAAAGTAGAACCTATACGTTAGGAGCGGATCAATAGTGAAGTGACTAATTTCTTTCACCTGTAAGTTGTATACTACTAATGCAATTTTGAATAGAAATTGCATAATTAAAATTCTGTAGTGGATTCTTTATGCCAGCTCAACACTATACTGTTGCCAAATTATATTTATACGAAATTTTATTGGGTGTATGGAAGTGCCCTTACTTCCCCTTACTATCTTTTTGCATCAAATGTATCTAATCAATTCATCATGTGTAAACTATTCAGATTTTCAGCTAAATTATAAGTGTATTTGATGATCTACAATATTAGAATTATGTACGAAACAATGATATAGACCACCAACGTATATTTCTAATATTATAGGCAGTGATCTAACCTAGATCTATTTAATATCTAATACGAGTGATGTGTGGTTTTGGCTGTCCAGTGATTCTGATAACTGATAACAAGCCAAAAATAGCTTTAATAATGTAACAAACCATATTAATGCATTGAGCCTTGTAAAATGCGTTAGATAAGTTCATTATCAAAATTTCCATTAGTACAAATTGCAAAAGTAGTTGGCGATCGAAAGAAGTCCACCAGCAATCGTGTAATTGCATATTTGCATTCTTTATGCATTATTGCTCCTTTAGCTTTGTGAACAATTTTAGATTTCATGAATGAAACTCAATATCATGATTAACTTTAATTAAAAACAAAGTATTTGAAGTACAGTATGTGTTTAATTATTAGTGACAGTCAGTTTTCTATGAATATCGTAACTGTAAGCGCGAGTAACGAACGTATGCCACTTATTTAATTGATTTAAGAACATAAATCATCCTAAATAGTGTTTATCTTGTCTTGTTAGCCGGTGTCATGTTTTGAGCTCATCAATTATAATTTAGTGCCATTTATAAAAGAGTATTGAATTACTACTGTTATATAGTGAATTGTATTTATGTTTGTTGGTAACTTTTGCTCATTTGTCCCAAAAAGGTGTTTGTCTGATTGAGAATAATTGTAAACGAAGATGTCAGGAAATCTGGTCCAGTCCCCAACTAACTATAGCAGCTCAGTTTCGACGGGATCCAAGAGTCAACCAAGTCAAGCTCAAGTAATTTAGCCGACGATTAAACATTAACACCGTGTTCCCTTATTGTCGGCTAAATTTCAGCATGATTCTTGGGCCCCGTCGAAACGGACCTACTATAGTTGGTTGGGGACTGATCTGGTCTCAAATGATGACCGCACACACGATTAGTATACACTAATAATTGTGGATGGAATATTCTAAATGAGAATGAGTGGGAAGTGTGTTGAAATTATTTGTTGTATGTTATAATTGTATATGATAAATGAAAACAGATATATTAACTAATTATACCATAAGTCGGATACCTACAGTGATTAGGTAATTAAATCTAAGTACTAAACATAATAGTTATTAAAATGGGATGTAAAGACTGTTTGCCTATATGTAAAGAAATGTCCGATCTTTACAACTGTCAGTCTATAGTGTCCTGTTTTTTGGAAGAAATCAATGAAATAAATAGTGGAGAAAAAAGACGCTAAATACCTTTTTAATAAAGTTTTTCCATCATGGTATCCAATGCCCAAATATGCACGGAAGCAAATAGTAAGGACGGAAAATAAAACTACCTATTAATTTATGATGCATCATAACGTAATTAGGTAACTAACTACTTGTAGGAATACTTTAATTTAAAAACACTTTTGTTATAGCCTATAAGTACACATCTTTTATTAGAATTTGTTATTGTAATTGCAGTGTGTCCACTAGTATTGTTTGTACTACTATTACTTAATTTGCAGCAGTACCTAATACAACTATTTGTTATCAGCATAATTCACATGATTTCTACAAGTATTTGTAACCGTTTGAAATGTAATATTATCATAGTTATTACTTTTTGAAGTATATATAAATAAAAAATATATTGTTTGCCAGAATACGCTATTGTATATTATTATATCTATCGTAAATTGTAGGTATGAAGTAAAATCGACAAAAAATGTTTATCGAATGTTATATATGTTACGTTACGTCTCGTTTGAATAAAGACTATATAATTACTTACATTTATTATCCATCAACTGCCTTGTATTTTTCGCAATTAAAAGTTAAACGTAAGACTAGGTTTTCCAAGGCAAGGTTTTGAATCACATTTTGTAGTTGAAAATGTATCCATATTTTGTTTTACGAACAGAAGTGTTATTTTTACATCCAACCAAACACTGTATAAATGAAAATTGCAAAATAATTTGGTACACCATCATATTGCCTGAAAATTCATGTGGGCAAATACAAGAATGTTAAATTCGCTTAACCGGAGTTGGGATTGGGAGCAGGCATATGAAAATTATATTCTAACCAAAAAGCAACTGATAACGATATGAACTGACTGAGTAGTCGACCAAAGCATTATCATTAGTATTATGAGAACTGTTTGTCATATCTTGCTGCTATCTAGGTTCGAGGGGCTATTCAATTATCGTGCTAAAGTATATTTGGATACTTCGAATTGGATGATTGGCAAATACATTAAGACATTGCAATTGCATAGGGTTTTGTGTCGAGGGAAATAATGTGTCATTATTACCTTTTGACACAGACGGTTAGCCGATTTTTATTAAAGTTTTTGGGACACCTTTAGCTTTGATGTTTCGAATGAGTTCTTCAGAAGAACGCATCGTAAGTTACTAAGTTTTACAAATATATATATATGTTTTGCAGAAGTTTCCATTAGTGAGACGGAAATATGGGTACAAAAAGCTTCCATTTCCAACACTTTTACATGCGTTTAGAGCTATTTTCCCATAGCGGCCATGACAGTTTCAGAATTTATAACATTGAGAACTGAGAAGTACGGTAACGTCGTCTCTAGCCTCTGTAATAATAGATATCCTTGTATCTCTATGGTTTCTTCTTATCCTATTGTAGTTTTCATATCCGGAGCAAGTGTAACCGGGAACAAGTTTGATCGGCTGCAAGTCTAACCGGGAGCAAGTTTGACCGGGAGCAGAAGTCTAACCGGGAGCAAGTTTGACGTCTGCAGGGACGAAGTCTAACCAGGGAGGAAGGCTATCACGGGACGAAGTGAGTTGATACCAAATTGACAATGAAACGCTTAAAATTCTTTTATCATGCTGCACAAACTATGCAAAAAAATTTAAATCGCCCAGAAGGAGGAATCGAACCCCTCTGACGTTAATCAGCTACAGGTTTGAAGCCTGCACCCCGTACCAACGAGGCTCATCTGGGCGAAGGGAAAAGTTTTTTTGTTCTACTTAAGCTACGCTACGTCCTCGTCTACTCATAATGCCCCAACAATAATTTTTAGCCATCTGCTAACGTTAAAAATCAAGATGAATTTAATAAACTAATTCCACTTTTACTTTATAAAAAGAGATTCTATTCGTACAACTCTTAATTAAAAGGGCCAGTACCGTTTTCTAATTCTACTCAATCAAAGAGCAAATGAATTCTGTTACCGAGTATAAATATTTAATTATTTGATCGATACGTTGTATGATTGTGTGAAAAATGAAAGAGAATGATGGCACATGAATCGACCGCAAAAATATGAATCTTCGCAGTACCTAATCTACCTATATTGTATGTTTGATGTTGATGCGTAAAAATTATGATTAAATTGAATTGCTTCTCATTTTATGATTTGCATATAATTTTTATAGGTAGCGTTCGGTTTATTTCTGTCAGACGCAATATGGAATTGAGATCATTTGTAACAATAATGTCAGGGTTAAGAGAAACGACTATCCATATTCATAATTCATATGCTATTTGTACTTATCTAGCTTTGCAAACCTCTTCTTTAAGGCAACACCTTTTCAGCCTTCCCAGCTTGGCTCCCACCGTCCCACCTACAATGATTTTAAAACATACAACACTGGTCCGCGATTATTTTTTATTTCCATATATATGCATTAAATTCCATACGCTACGTACACGGTTTTTTAGAACATATTTATCCAATGTATTTAAGCCTACGGTCGGGTTAGCAAATATTTCCACCAATGTATTTAAGCCTCACCGTAAGAATATATTTATATGTAAATATTTTGGGGGGAAAAGCAAATAAATTTCCGACCCCTGCTAATGACACACAAAGTTTAATAACGGTAAAATCAAAAGTAGGGCTGGATTAATCCAAGTGGTTCCGAGTTCCGAATCCGAACTAATAAACTGGTTTACTAAATTTAATATGTATAATCATTTCAGCTATATCTAGGAACATTGAACAACTTGCCAATTATGATTGGATAAAAAGATTTATGAATATGAATTTCGTAATAATTATGATAAACGCAAATAAGTATAAAAGTTAGTTTTATTTTATCAGTACATGGCGTAAGAGTTCATATCATATTCAGAATCTAGAAGAACGTTTTCTGCCAGTGTACTTCGAATCGGGTCGTGTTTCTTTTCCTTGTCGACGTCTTCGTTCCTTTTTACTTTGAATCCAGTCCTTAACACTTTTTACTCCAGATCGATTGCCTTTTCCAATGTTTCCCTTGCCATTTGATGTTCGCTCTGCATAACTAACAGTGTTGTTCTTTTGACTGGTGAGTGACTGAGGCAAAATCGGGTTGCCATTTCCTCCGACCATAAGCACTAAGTAGTACTTCTTAGCTTTAGTTGACTCAGGGAAATCTATCACAAGACCTCCATTAAAACCTGCTCGTTTGGCTTGCGATGTAATTAAATCAGTCTGATTCTGATCTGACGGGTAAAATTGAAACACTGCTCGACTTCCGGTGTTCTGAAATATAAGAAGTAACTTATAACCTGGTACGGATAATTCATAAACACAAATACTTATATACAATAAATATATCAGCATTCTTCATTGCTTACCAGAGTTGCGTATAAACTCGTGAAAAAAGTGTACAGTCTTTTGGCAGGTTTGTGATTGGTTTTGTCAGCATTGCATAGCCATTGAAGAGCACTAATACTAATTGCGCCATCAAATGAACCCGCACGAAATGGAATTCCTTGTCCCATGTCCCCCAATAACAAATCTCCTTCGACTTCACGTTCCCGAGCAACATCTACAATTACGGACAAAATTATTAGATTTCGTAATAATACACAATCTAATTTTAGTCTATTTTATTTGCCATAGAAATTGGAGATTCTGTCATACACGGGCGCTTGATTCAGTGGGTTGGTATAACGGGTCCCATTAAGATAACAGACGGGTGCAGGGTCCTTGTTTGGAGGGGTCTGTGTGGGATCTTCTTTTGCTAAGCAGCGCCAGTTCATGTCCGAATCTCTGATCTTATGGTTTTTAAAAAGTGTGAAAATGGTAACTTACTCAACATAGCAGCTGATATATCTAATCCAACCCATACGTGTCCTTGTTCATCTAACGCAGATCCACTTAATCCAGAACCACAACCCAAATCCAAAATAAGTTTAGGCTCATCCTCAGGGAGTTCGAGAAGTTCTATGGCTCTTTCTGCCATGTCTCCTTGTATTTCCATCATTCGAGAACTGAAATAGAAAATCAATATTGGTTAAGAATCATAGAGGAACTATATTTGAGATGATCACGTCAAAAAATGTTTGGTGGAGATGGCTGTTGAAACTTTATGAGTGGAAAGTTCTCTAGCTAAACATTATTTCAGTATATAAAACTAAGGT
>JABASH010002054.1:0-22169 GCA_019776445.1 Tomocerus maximus
AAATGTAAAAAAGCCGGCTAAAATAAAACACTGCTTACTTTGAATTATATGTAAGTATGTGTCCACTGCGTACATGAAAGTGTAAGTCGATATATAAGGACCAAACGCTTTTCCAACAATAATGCAACCCAGAAGGGAACAGTAGGAAACTGAATGCAAAAATATACTAGTGGTTCGTATATAGGATCACATCGCTGTAAAAAGAGTTTTAGGGCTCCCCTTCAAGAAACATAACATATATCACTTATAAATAAGTGCATAGTTTCACTTACACATACCTAGTAGTAGCCTAGATCCGAGAGTGTTGAATACCAGAAAATACTGTGTGAGATTTAAAAGCCGTCATAAGTGTCTGGCATAGTCCCAGTCTCCTTATTCATAGGAACTTGGTTGCTCTTGTTTCCTATAGGGGCAAGGCAAATGTGACCACGGCAATTCTGAGTTCGGACATCGTTGTCTTGAACCGACAAAATTATCTGAACATTTGCTAAAAGAATTTGTCTTTCTTCAGAGTTATTCTTTTCGAATACGAATCCACATTTACATGGTCCGCCGATTTTTTCTCACTTCATGGTCAGGGACGGAAATTTATACTATAGTTGTAAAATGGCTTTTTCCTTCCACTGAAAATATCGCCACTGCATTCCTTTGACATTACAGTGTATGTACGTGGTGGGTGTCGTTTCATTGCATATGAAAATAAACTATTTACCAAATACACTATAGAGAAGGTATTACTTGCATTGTAGTGTACAACACACTTAAATGTGTGCATTATATATGACATAGCAGAGGAGCAAAAGAGTTGATAGGCATAGCGGTGTACTTCAGGGGGAACGTACAGCACCCGTCATTGTTTCTATGTGCCATGTATTACTTATGCTTACTGATGCACACTACATCAAGAAAGAACTTATGGCATTCTCTCTGTTCTGTGAGTGAGCAGTTCGAAGTAAAATATGTAAGTGAGCTCCTAGGCTCTTGGGGCTTTTCATCTCAGTCATAGTCGCAAGCAAGGCAAGGAAGTTGTGGTAAGTACACCTACGCGGAGAAAGCGGAAATCTAATGTGGTCTGGCTTTCCAAAAATGCGTAACTCCATAAGGTGTACATATGCACAGCATTTATAATGCACTCTTTCCTTCCTGGGAAGCAGGCAGAGTTGGAAGACACAGCTTCTACTACTTATTTTAAAATACGTTTGCCTGAGTACACGGATATACTTTGGCAGTAACCTGTGTCAGGCCCAATGCTACAATGCGGTTACAAAGGTGGAAATAGCAGATACATTGAAATGGAAGTGTGCATGTCATATATATGCATTGGGAGGAGTGGGGATTAAGACGGGTAGTTTGCGGAAAAGAAAGCAAGAGAAAGTGAGGTTGACTGCGTGCGTATGTAATTTAATGGCAAAGACATTACATTAGATATTGCCTCTATTTTTATCTCTGCCGTTCTATAGGTACAGTAAAATAATGCTTAGAGGAGCAGGCATTGACGGAAATACATAGCTACGTATGTAGTTATGTATCTGAATCTGAATTGAGTGTCTTGTCTTGTCTCCGTAAATATACATAGGCTGGGTGTAGTCAGAAAGAAGAGCATAAAAGAGTCAAAAGATATGTATCGACTTGCCTCTTAGGTCGCTAAAGGCTAAATGTAAGCCAAAGAAGCCAAGTCATGATTTAGATTTACGTTAGGATATGCATGCATAATGATCCCTTTTGGGTACTGTTTAATTTAAAAATAGAGAACAGTAGTTTGACAGTCTAATGTTCCATTACTGAAGTCACTATGTAGATGGATACTGATATTATCTGTCTGTACGTACACATACTTACTTAACTACGTTTTATAATGGGCCACACAACACAACACTCGATTACTATATCCCCATTCCTTCAATTCGCATCTGCAGCCGAGTTTTCTCTTTCGTTTGATGTGGTGAAGTTTATTTTTCCCTTTTCCGGAACACTATCTCGGCACAGAAAGACCATTATTCCACTTATTACCGACGTTGCTCCATTATTTTATTAGGTTCAATCCTCGCGTACTTTTCTTGTTTGTGAATACCTACAGAGAGCTTCTTTTCAAACTTGACTTAGATAAAATTCTAGCCGCGTAACCATTTTTAAGCCTGGTTAACACTTGCTACTCGACATCGCTACGAAAAATGCAGATAAATTTAGTTAATGATAGTTTTTGGATTTATTGGTTATGGGAAAGTATGATGCTTATTCCAACTATTAGTCACGTAATGAATCTAAATATTAAAACCAGTGCCGAAATTGTTCGGTTCAGTTGATTTTAAGTTTTTTTACAAAAAACCGGGATTTCGAAAAGCAGCGACAGAAAAATTTTTGGGTAAAATTCAGGCCGTATAAGATTAAGATACATTGTATAAAGACTGTATGAAGATAACTAAATTGTAATAAGATAGCTTGGAATGGGAAATATCATTTTTCTACATTTTCCTTATTTCGGCGTCGAGTGGCTACGTGTATTAACTAGGCTTAAAAATCATTACGCCGCTAGTATTCTACCTATGCCAAATTTGAAAAGAACCTCTCTGTATGTATACATCCAACTACATACATGCCAGAGAGGTTTTCCCATTCATATATCCTGTCCATATATAATTATTTCTAAATAGTCAGTATATCTTCGCATACTTAATATTTATTACAGTCATAATACCTGTACATTAGATAGTCTACTAGTAATAAGGTGGAGAATTTCTTGTTTTCAAAGAAGCCCTGTACATAGTATCTATCTACTGACATTGTGTTAGCTAGCATATGACAATGTGTATAGAGTTAAGAAAAATAAAGATTTGTGTCCTATAAAATGAATGGATTAGGAGTAAAGGATTGATGGAAGGAAAAAGTTTTATGAGTGTACTAATGCCACTATTAGTATATACTAGAAATAAAGCCCGTTCTACGATCGGGAATGATTCGCCCCTTAATGGTGAGAATCATTAATTATTGCTCTCACCTTTCCCTCGACGCCCTACTCCTACTCGTCCTCCTCTCCCACGTATTTTTTAACTATTTAAAATGATAATTTTGAAGTAGAGTAATAGCAAAATACTTACCATTGTGAAGTGTGGACGATAGAAGAAATAATAATTTTTTTTTAAAAAAATCCAGAGCTTTTTATTAGCTAGTTGGACGACCGTTTCCGTACAAATGAACTTTCAAATGCAGGATTTCATTCACTGCAATAATATTATTTTATCAACTGCTTCAATAATGCAAGATTCTTGCATTATTGAAGCAGTTGATAAAATAATATTATGCATAATAATACTTATTATTATGCAGCAAGATAATAATTAAAAATTATATTTCGTATGATCAGCATTAAAAACATGAAGCAATATTTGGCTGCGGTATGGAAATGGTATGGTAACTTGTAAATTAAAAGAATGGATGCAATGCATACCAAAGCCAGCATAGATACTAAATTTAAATAAGACTACACTGTACAGAATTTACATTATGCTAATAAGAAACCTTAACGAAAAGCACTAACCGTAATAGAGCATTCGAGCCATCAACGTCTACCAACTACTTATATTATGTACTCACAGTTATTATATAAATAATCTAAATAATTACCATATTTATATGGATTTGCACACATAGTGTCTATAATAGAATATTATCGAGTTATTTGTGAAGTACGTTATGTGAGCATTGTTTCAATGTTAAAATTTGAATTTCCAATAAACATAAAACGATTTCTATGGAACCGATCGTTATGAAAGTTGACACAGGACTTCTACTTTCTGACTGACTATGATATTATGTAGTCGTAGAAAAATTTTGAAAGAGACCGGTCAAGAATTTCTATGAAAGCTTATTATCTTATTAAATAAGATCCTGAGAAAAAATGATGCCGATTCCGTCAGATAGGAGCTCAAATTTTTCAATCTCGAGTTCTTCTCACAAATCTAAAATTGCTAATACTTGGTAAGTATAAATGTACACTAATATTGAATAGATCTTCTTACACACATACTTATTATGTACATGTAGACACATGTAGTATTAAAATACTAGATAGTGGTCCCCAGAGATGCAAGTCCACTTTATAGCTAGCAGTGCAGTGCAGCATGCCATATTGTGGGATAAGTATATCTGTACTTAACGTACACATAACTGTGTACAATACAAAAGTGGTATATGGTGTGGGGGAAATTTTTTTCTAACTGGGTTAATGTGATTGAAATGGGTGTGTAAAATGAATTTGGGCTTTTCCATGTCTACATGTACATGTCACCATGAAATGGAATAAGATAAGAAAAGAAATCCATCTATCATAAAAGGCGTTTAGGGAAATGGATATTAGATTCATACATTAGACTATTCCACGGAAGAGAAGAGCAGCACAGAAAGCACACACATGTGTACCGGTGCATGACTTATGAAACTTTCCTATCGTAGTCTCTGCATTTGAATGGCCCATTGCAATGACAACGGAAAATCCTTATCCGGCAAAGCAAAACTAACTCTATCTTTCCCTATCTCCCATATTTATATATCTCATCCAAGTGTGCACATTCATATGAAAGATATCTCCGTGCATAATGTGTACTCATACCACATTACTGCATACGTCCATATACAAAGACTCTTCTTCCACTTACACAATGCGATACAATTCCTAATCGAAATGTTTTAAAGGTAATAGAAAAGAAATAGATACAGATAGTAGCAGTTCAGTTCAATGCAGTGCATGATTGCCGCAGTATTTCTGAGAAGAAAGAGCACCAAGGAACAAAAAACCAATTCCTTTTTTATATAAAAGGTAAATAGGCAACCTTTTTTAAAACCTTTATATCTGTTTTACCTTTTAGCTATGTACTTTACGTGTCCAGTGATAACAAATAGATCTCAAAATTACAAGGTAAAAAAGTAAAAAAAAAGCAAACCTGTTTTTAAACATCTTATGCCTATACCTTTTTTATAAAAAAGCAAAAAAAGGTCATTTTTTGTTCCGTGAAGAGGACTCATTGTCACTACTATCTATTCTTCAGTGAAATTGTATGGAAATATTGCATGTCTCACTTGGATATCTCTCCTTCTCTTTGTATAGTATGCGTTATTATAACCATTTTAAAATTTTCCCTCTGGTAAAATTGGATTTTAAGGAAATAAATGGTAAAACTTCTCATTCCTAGATCATAGCTACAGGATATTTTAAGTTTGATAGAATGTAGACAACGTTGGTAGTTATTTATGCCATGATGCACGTGAGGTAATTAAAAATATCATAATATAATAAAGAGTTAATTGTCACACTTTAATTGCATTATACCTAAGTTTAAACCAAAAGCTACTCCAATAATATAATAGCTGCCAATACTGTTTGGTTCAGAAATGTACGCTGTTATCAATTTACATCGGCATTTATTACTTTCTTTATCGAATTTCAAAGCAATGGGAAATATCTACTGGGTCGTTTGTCCTTAATTTACCATTTTTGCCAGTACTTCATTTAACCATTTTCCTAGCCCCTTTAATGTATTTTGCCACCAGTACGACTTCCACATTCTCTGGTAATGGCATTTTGTTAAAGGATTTTTTTCAGACGGAAGATTGTGAATGAGCTAGTTATGGCTCTGTGTGTTCCGTAACGTTAGGTCTGCATTCTTTGGAAGTTCATTGTACTGAAAGCTGTCTCCTCTACTACAGCTCTTCCGGATGGAAATTGACAAGATTATTAATGATCATTCTTATTTACATCAAATTATTAAATATACACAGAAAGTCAGGATTAAAATAAATGATGTATAAATGCTTGGCTCGCAGAAGAAGGTTATCACATTTTATGGTGATTAATCCATAGCCCAATTGTAAATTAGGGACCCTGCATTTGTTCTGGTAGTCAGTAGTGTAGATGGAGTAGGCTGGGAAGGCAGGCGGTATGTATTGTTATTAAAGAATTGATTCATCGCTGACTAAGAGCCGTAACTTGATTTTATAGCCAGGAGTCTTGAGAATTGAGGGGAGCGAAGCCAAAGAGCCTCGACAGACAGACCAACGAAAATAAACGAGAGACTCCCTGACCTTTACTTTATTCTCTAGGAGGAAAGGCGTGGCAGTAATTTCCTTCCGTTTCTTAGCCATACGTTTCTTATTTAATTCTCCGCATGTTGCTACATATTTACGACAAGTCTTTGCATTCCTATCTAACTCAGTACTATATGTAGCTATCTAATGTTATGTATTCTATGCAAATCATTACCGAAGAAAGATCATGCTCCTTTGTGAATGCAGCGAAATGCTCACATCCCAGCCAACTCCTACTCTCATTTCAATTTCTCAGATCCTAAGCGCTCAATGAATGTATCTACAAGTCAGTGTAAATTTTGACTTTTCTTCTGAGGGCTACTGCACACATCCGAAGGAGCACTGCTGATGAAATATGTACCTATTAGTCAAATGGAGCAAAAACTTAGACGTACCTAACAGATAGTAGGCATAACTTTCTGTAACGCCAAACCCTATGCTGTTGTGCAGTATATATTATATCATTGATAGCCCAGCACTGACTCAACTACAGATAGTGCCAGTCGAAGTATTTACTTTAATATTGTAGAAGGAAATCTTTTAAGTATATTCTGTTGGTACTAGTAGCTTATCTTTTGTTTTTAGGTGTGACTCTTCTTTTATTTCCATGTAGTTCAACGTATTTCTTCTAATTTATGCTTCACAGTAGATACTATCCTCTCTCTTGTCTAAATAAATTGTGTGTTAGGAACTATGTCTCTATACTATAAAGATTTAATACAATTACGGCTATTTTAACACAAAACCATTTTAGATAATAAGGATTAATATTTATTGTGCTTGTTTCAGCAACATTTTGAATGGAAAAACTTCAGTAATGTGCTGTAGTGCAGTCGTAGCATTTTCAATAACCTTTTGCTTTAGCACTTAGTGTTTATTCTTAACTGCCCAGCCAGAGTATTAATGTGCCATTCATATTGCAGAAAAAAATTTTCATAGCCCGAGTTATTTATTTTCCTAGTCCTTATAGGTGTATAGGCACATTAAAAAGCACTTTGGAATTTATTATATTTACTTATTACAAGATGCATGCAATCCTACAAGCTATACCTCTGCACACGGGTGCTTTTGCTTCTGTGCCACTACTAGCACAGTGCATGAGACTGGTCAGCATTATTGAGCTAGACTGCATGGACTATGGTCGGTGGAAGGGCCGTAAATAATAATAAATAGTGCATGCATGTATGTATTTATGTTATCTGTGGCGTGGACTGCGAAGGTAGATGTAGGTGCCCTTCACTTCAAAGATGTCATTAGGTAGTTTAGCAAGCAGTGCAGTAAAATAGTGATAAAGTGAAATAGATTGTCGCCTACTATCCCTGTGTCGTTTTATTTATTTTCTGTCTGGAAAATAAAGGGGGAAAGTCTCAAGGAAAAAGCATGTAGAGTAAGTCCCTAAGGAAGCATTGCTCAAGTTTTGGCTCAAGATTTTTGTCACTGAGAAAAAGCGGTCCAAATAAGAAACGGGCTTTAGCATAAAGGAACCATCTGAGCACTGTTAAAAAGTGAGGATCGCAGAAATATTATAGAATAAATGTTGTATGGATAGTGCCTGTATGTGTACGGAATTTGATATGAGGTGCTTCTGTCCTACTACAGACAGGCTTTTCACTTTGCTTTCTCCCGAGTTGAGAACAGTGACTTGAAGACAAGAGTGTGAAGTTACTTCACTTTTCTTTACTTTATGTGAACTGTCACAAATGAATATTTTATTCTGTAGTTGCATTTTGCATGAATGCTGAACTGTCCGCGTCCTGGAGAAGAGGTCCAACTAAGCTTATGTCCTTAGTCACAATGTCACCGTAATGTAATGTATGTACTTTAGATTAAGTTGCACATGCAGTGCATCCTAAAACCTTCTCGCCGTCTATTAATACCCGGGCACAATGGAAGACTCGCTCTCTATTTTTACTCCTCCAATATTGTTTTGAGTTAAATGGAATCAGAATTCCTGGATGGAGGAATTTGCGGAGGATTTACATTAGCCGTAGCCATAATAAAGTAAGTTCTGTGAGGAGGCCACGACCGAAGGACACTCAAACAAAATTTGACAGCTAATCGATGCTAACTTTCGATTTACAAGCCTTTCTCTCACTCCTCATACTTTCCACAGAAAGTGTGTGGCCAAGGGAAGACGAGTTACATTTCACGATGACCGGTTCTATTAGCCTACTCCGACTAGCACAACCACCGTCAGCATCAGCAGCCATATATAAAGTGCAACCACCTTTGCACAAAACCCGATCACACCGTCCTTATCGAAGACAAGAGAAGAGGGAATTACGCCGAAGCTTCTAAGTTGTCATCTCTCCCTCCGTCTGAAGGATATCCTCCACAAAAACTTTCCCCTGACGACCTACACCCGAGAAATAATTAATGTTGCTAATTAAATGGACAGATGGCAAGACTAAACAATCTTGACACATTCCTTCTTTTTACAGAAAGGTCATAACTTTTGCCCAAATGTGAATGAACTGCGTCACTACCCGTCTTTATTGTAATATCTGTAGTTCTTAAAATTAATGCTCCAATCCCCTTTATTTGCTAAATTCCCTTTCCTGAATGACCTTCAAAATTTAGTACATTTTAGTTTCCTTTGTAACATTTCTTGTTGTTCGTCCTGGAATGTATGTTAGCTTTTGTCAAACGCCAAAGGACTTACTTGGATGGACGCATGACGATGATGATAGTATCGAATGTTGTCGTAATATAAATATTTCACAAAGATTAATTATTCAAAAGTGCATGCACATACGTATGTGTTATCGATATTAAATTAGTAGTGGCCCACTGGTTGGAGCATTGCATACTTAGTTATTGTTACACTTAGATAAAAAGAAAAGAACGTTATCATTGAGCGCATAACAGAGCACATTGCATGTTAGCATGAATAGTAAATTGCAGGGTTTGTGGAAAGGAGTACGTGGAACATGAGATATATTGCCTACTAAAAATAATATTTAGGTTAGCAGTACATAAACACAAACTTAAGCTCACAAGACAAGAATACAAAATGTAATGCTAATCATTAGCGTGTTTTGTACATTCTATCTAGCATTTAGTGTACGTATATATTAGTATAACAAGGGCCTTTTGTGTGTGGCCGTAGAGTTGGACTGGATATTTTGGGATGGTAGTGAATAGTAGTAACAGCCCAACGTGCCCCGATTCTCTGTTCCCTTGTGTGTATTACCAGCGTAGAAACACACTGCAAGTTTCATTAAATATTAAAGCACTAGATGAGTGATGACGATGATGAATATTTTTCCTTTTAACATGTTACCTTGATTTATTACATAATGAATATGAATGAAGGGCTTTGTGATATAAATTTTGGTATTATGCAGCCAGTACAATGTGAATGCAATGGAATGTGAGAGCAGTGGGTAAGATGCTTAAAACCTCTACTGATCTCGTAGTGTACTGCACAAAGCCTCTTACACAACATAATACACATCTGCCTATTTATTTACATGGGTGCTATCATGTGCATACACAATACTTAAATAACTCCCTATATAAATTACGTGCTTGCACCAAATAGATAGACATGCAAGGATTTGAGAAACTACATGCCTAAACTAACCCAACCTGAAATAAACTAGCAATAAGTGACTACATTACATGGACTAAGGGCTTAACTACAAACTCCAGCTTTGGCATGTACAATCATTTGGCTAGGTACTTATTCCTATAAAATATGCCATAAAATCTATACATTCCCTATAGCATAACAAAAGATTTGTGTGGAAGGGAATTTTAAATATAGTACTTCATGGACAGACAATTAAAGTTATCTAAGTACAAAATTGGATTTCTATTCAATTTTGCCATTTTGCTAGATAAAATTTCAAATTTGCATTAGTTTTGAATTCATCTGGTAATTAAAGCGAATTCTCAATTGGAGTAAACGTATAATAAAGGGTGACGCAGTTACAGTATTACACCTTGAAAATATAGATTGGGTATAAGTTGATGTCGACTGCACGTCTTTCCCTCTCCGTCGTCTTACACTCTGAAATGTTAGGAAGCAGGGAAATCGCATTGTGTGTTCAATGAAGATTGCCAAGCCATGCAAATAAGTACATGATTCAAGAGCACCATCTTCTTCCTTCGCTCGTGCACACGTAAATACAAATGCAAACTCAGTCCCATATTGTCAAAGAAGCTTCCTAAGCCTAGTTTAGCCACAAACTTTAACAACAGTTTACAATTATTAGCTTAACTCAGAACACGTAACTTACTAACTTCTACTTACGTAGACATTGCATACACGAGTCGTTTTTGTTCACCGTTATTGACCGTGCTATAGCTTTGCGAGAGATAAACCAACCAAACTAAACTCTTATTATTACTTTTGCCAATACAATACTTCACACAATTACACATGTACAGTGTATAAAAGCTACACGAAATTGAACCGGGTATTAGAACTACCGAGACTATAAATATACGAGGTTATGAATACGTTCATTAAATGGGTTGCTATGAAGTAAACCTAAACTGAAACCAATTCTGAAGGTATTTAAGCTGAATGCAATGGATTTGGTGGAATTGGGAAACTAGTATGCATGTGATGTATGGATTTATTAATAAACCAACTACATACACAGCAGAAGAGTAGGGCATGGTGTATACAGTAGTTATTATTTTTATTTTATAGACCTTCAACTGCATGCATATGAATAGACTAGCATATGGCCTCTATTTATAAGTCTGTAGATAGTTCTGCATTAATATTTGAGCAGATTTGTATGATGTGCAAACACAAACACAGGTATTTGCAAATATCTTACTCCACGGTGAGTAAGTATGCACAGTACCTGGAAGGAGACTACCCGAATTTCTGTGAAAAGTACAAATAATTTATGTGTAAGTTGTTGTAGGACAGATAGCCATGCATATTCGCAGCCTACTTTGTGTTCTTCTTTGCTTTCTCCAGTGAATTGCATTGGCTTTCTCTTCTCTCGCTCACTTTCTCCTATGCCATCAGTTCCTTTCTAAACTTTGGTGCACATATTCTGCGAATCTTCGCATTAGGAACTGACTTGACTTTGACTGTATTTATGCGAAACGTCCTCCAGTGTGCGTCTGCTAGGTTTATATTTATCGTGTTCAGCACACACGTAGATAGAGCCGAGTGTCGACTGGCAACGTAACTCACTTCACTACACTTACAAAGCATGCAGTCAGTTAACTTTAACTTATGCATGTATACGAAGGTAATTTATATAATGCCTCGCATTAGGATGCTGTAGATAAATAAATATAAGTACAAATACTAAGATCCGACTTATGTACACTACATTTGCGTATGCACAGACTATAGTTATGCATATTAGCAGCATTAGCTCCTCTTAAACGCATATCTGCCTGTCTATTGTTGATATTACTCTTTTTCCTCTTGGTAATTTCTTTATACATTTTTTGAAATACACTATGTGACGGAAGATATTTATTGATCAGCTCTGTCATGATCATCCCATACACATACACACACACACACACACACTTTTACATAAATATGCAGCATGTTTGATCATCAGTCTTTGCCAGTCTCAGGTTTGAGCTTGAGCGACCAAGTGCTAACAATGTTACAATAAAATAATACATTAATATATTATCATAATACACTATAGATATGCTACCTACTCTAATATGCATACTTGTACAACATAGCTCTACTTAGGAGAGAGTGGTCGCATTAGTATATAGCACTATGGTCTGTGTTGTGCTTTTCTGTGCCACATTTGCTGTCTCCACTCAACCACCAATAAATACCATCATAAAAGCTGTGGCAGTGAGTTTCGCAGCCGAAATTGGCTTGCGGGAGCTTTCATCCTCAGTAGGCACTACGGCATCTTCCATTTGCCCAGTTTTCTTTCAGTCTATGTATGTTACTAAATAAAGTGAGTAGGCACATACATAATGTGTGCAGAATCTTTCGTGTGTGTGTGCCTTACTTATCTTGTGCTTTTTGATGTTCGCAGAGGCTAAACGGGATATACCTACTAAATACATCTCGTCCCATTTTTACACACATATATGTAAGATGCACATAACATAAGACTTTTCCTCGCCCTGTGTCCTTTTCGAATTCCTTGCCAGTCCCCATTCTGTCGACCTATTCTTCCTCCTTCCCTCGTCTTCCCATCCTTTTCCATTTGTCATAGTAATGTTGATAATAATAAACAAGATGCTCTCCGTTTTCTGACGATGTCTACTCTCCCAACTTTGCTACTTCTTGTGATTATCAATTCCACCACATCTCCCTACCTGCCTGACTTCCAAATCTTTTCATTCTCCATCCATAGGGCAAACACAGTTAAGTAGTATTGGGCGACTGCTATGAATATATACTCATGTGCTCAATTTTGGAATTTATCAATGATATCTCTGTCCAAAATGCTATTCCATCTCAAAGGTATCCAGTCCCCTTAACAGTACTTATGTATAACATGTATGTACAGTATATTTAATATGTATGTACAGTACTATATAATATTGTAGGCATAATATACTTAGTACATCCATCCTATTAAATTTCATCGTGCTACAGAAAGATATCTCTGTTCCTCTTGGTCTTTGTTTGTACTAAGGTACATCTCTATTCTCTGTCTATACCATAGGAGATACGAAGCCAGTATTAAATGTTAATATGTATCTACTTATATAATAAATCCTTTATAATGGGAAATTGCTGGCGTATTCTACTGAGTTGCTGACGATAAAGTCAGAATGACTGTTTATTCAAAACACAGATATTAAGTTTTGGATTGTAGTGTCGGTAGTGACATTACAGAGTTATTTATAAATGTGGTGAGAATGGTTGGAGTCTGAGGTAAATAGTAAGCCCAAGGTATTAATATTATTTCCTTCGAATGAATGTAGCCACAAATAGTAACAGAAGTGTCAGACATACAAAAGGGGATTGTAGACTCAGAACTTTAGTGCACGTAGCCTAAGAAGACAGCTTTATTATAATTTCGCATCAATATTGTAGGAAGTGCAAAGTGGAAGAGCCATCAGGCCAGACCAGGTATTCTTTATTCATGTTTCATTTGTAATCATAGCAATGCAATGGCCAGCTGACTTCCTACCGTCATAAATACGCTGTAACACACAGAAACATTCAGTTTGTACTTACTTGTACAGTACTTGACGTAAATGCTTTCTTTCGGCCCTCGGGGTTCTAGCATTTTATGTTTCCTGTTGTATTAAATGGTAATTCTGGCTATGAGAACCAATCCAATGAAAATAATGGAAGGTGCTCCAAGATTATCATTGGTTAGCCAAAGTTTTATGTACACAGTATATAGTTTAGTTTAGTTTGACTTTATTCAAGTGTCATATTCATTCAATCAATACAGAATCTACATCAGTAAGTAGGCACAGTCAAGAACAGGTCACCGTATGTAATGGTACTTGCAAATAAAAAATGTATTTATAAATGTATTACACTGAAGAGGAAATAGATATGTGCTATTAGAGTCCCCGGGTTTCAATGAAGTCTTCACGTTACCTACTTACATAATAATAATACATTCCAACTATATTATATACTTAAACTCTAAAGCCCGTCGTTTGTTTCGGTCGGAGTTTATAAGAGACTCGGTTATGGGGTCTTCATAAGCTAGCAACTTGCATTTAAGTAGTTGAGAGAGTAAGAAAATAGCGGAGAATTTCTTGAGGTCTCAGTGCAGGGCATGTTCACCGTATCGTTGTGTTTAGCTAGAGAAAGGCATTTCAGCCTTCCTCGTAATTCACGAATAGCATTAGCTAATGCATGCAAATACATTGAAGGTAGGCATTTGGGTTGAAAATTTGGAAATAGGGAGCAAGATAGAATGGAAATAAACTTGCAGGTAGGTACTTACATTAAATCCATATGCTTTTACCAATAAGACTTAGCTAGGAACAGGCACAATAAATATATCTGAGCACACTTTTCTCTCTGGCTCCACTATTTATACTCATCCTGGTGCCTGAACGTCCTGGTTCTTGTTGTGCAATGCTGCTATGTCATGCAGTAACATGGATAAGGAGCCAAAGTAATATTGCTGTTGTTATTAAAGAAAGTATTTGCCTTTAGTGTGCACCAAGACCAATATTACTTACTTGTATTACATGTAATGCCTCCGTTCATACGTCCATGTAATTTCCTACCTATTCCCACTTGTGGTTTTCACAACAACTGAATACTATATACCATTGAGACATGAAACATGCATATTTTATGATTTTGAGAATTTCCCGAGGAGCTTTCTTATACAATAGCTTATTGCTTCTCTGCCTTGTGTTCATTAATTTGAAAGCATACGATTTCTTACTTTATTCAGTACGACATGAGTTCTACTTTACTTCAATTTACTCAGTCAGCTCACTCTCCTCCATTAACCGACTACTTCATACTCGGCTGCTATGCTGTTCAGGGGCTCTGAGCAAATATCAGTGGCAACGACAACTATAATGATATAGCCACAGTTGACTTACCCAACCCAGTTAAAGTTCACTCCATATACACTACTCGTACATAGTAGATAGTAATCAGAAATAAACCAAGAGCGTATATTATAGGTATATGGCTTCTAGAGCAACATACAAATACTTAACATAAATAATCACTCACAGACCTATACTATGCTATTCTATGTATTTATGTCCATACTTTAAAGTTAACGGCGACTGTGACTCTTCTATTTCACATCAATATTGGCAAATTATCTACTTTGCACCTGGGGATCATTATTACATATCCTTACCATTTAAGTGTAGGTACACGAAATGAGGATTAAAAATGCTGGTACACATGCATCCTGTCTGCATTCGGGAATAAAAAAAGGCTAGGGATTGTGAAGAGAATTTTAAATATGTACATAGACAAAATTGAAAGCAAGTTCTTTATCAGCTTTCCTTTTTCGACATTATTTTCAGTAGTTATGAGTCAATTGTTTATGTTGGGAATGAATGCTTTCTCTGAAAAATTGGTGAAATATTGTGTTCCATGAATACAGTCAATGTAAATTACATTTTATCATGGAAAAGCGAATGATATTAATATTAAATACTTTTTATATTAAGTATTGTGTGACGTTTTGCACCACATAAAAGTATTTGTCATATGCAAAATTTCAATATCCTAGTTTAGCACAAACTAGTTTAGCCTTCTGAGTATTTTTTACGTTGGAGGTTATTATTGATTTTATTTAAGGTCAAGTATAATAATATTTAGGTCACTACTCCGATGAAAATTATTTGAAACTTATTTTCCTAAGTTTGATCTGATAAAACAGAGTTTAGTTTATTAAATATTATTTGACATCATTTCCATTCCGATGAGGATAAGTATCTCTAAAAGTTCCATATAGAGTTTTATTAACTAATTTAATTGTGTCGAATACTTTGTCTGCGTGCATATTATTGGATATTAATACACAAACACACATCTAACAACCTACAAATACATTCCTACAGATAGTTTGATGAGAATGAAACATTCCTCTTCTACTGAGTTGAAATGTATGGAAGGAAGACGAAAGAATTCTGAGAATTTTACTATAGTTTCTAAAGTGTTCATTCAAATCTTCCCATGGTGTTTATTTCTGTACACGTGTATAGCTGATATTTATAATAAAATACATTGGAAGATTTATTATGTATAAATCTGGAAATTTTCTAAAGTAATATTTCTTGGAAATCAGAGCTGTCTCCTTAAAATATTTTTAAATTGGAAAATAAGGAATTTTTATATCGAAAATGACCTTCTTCGAATCATGTTTTTGATCTTTGGGCAGATAAGTGGCATAAGAAGCGTCTCTGCGGAATGTCGGTAGTTAATTTTCTAGTTTATGACATATAACACTGACCTAGTTTGACTAAATGTTGAAACTAAAAAACGAATGTTGTACTGGCTGTTGTAAAGGCCGATGGTGTTTTATGAAATATAAATATGGATGATGCATGGAGATGAGCGTCTATGTGAAACTAGATAAAAATAATAAATAATATGCTGCTGTTTGATGCTGCCAAGATTAAATTACACACTTTTTGAGCACTAACTAAGTACGACGCTCCATATTTGGCCAACTTAGTCAACCAAAAGTGGCGTCAACTAGAACTGGATGAATATGTTGGGAACCGAAGGAAATTGTCTTTCATCAGTTCAACATAAAAAGGAGCAGCTACCTAAATATTATATATTATGTATGTCTGAGACGTACTGCCATGTAGGTTAAATTGTCGGTGCAGAACGGGTTTAACGTTATTAACTGCAGGAACAAATTCACTATATGTAAGTACGAGCATAAATTTTCGCAATCACATCGGGCATCACGTCAAAAACTTGCAAAAACACGTTGCATTTCTTTCTCACTAGAAGACATTTAGCAAAGTTGGCAATATGGGCGGTGCATGGCTGTCTAAACTCTAAAGTTAAGTCGAGAGAAGCTTATTTTCTAGACACTAACTAACAATAAGTGGTGCATGGGAAAGTGCTTCAAACAAGGCTCTTTTATGAGAAGGCAGAATTTTTTTTGTTTTTATATGATTTCCTACAAAGTAGCTAAGTGGTAGTAAAAGGAAAGAAACTATCTGTCTCTGTCCGTATATTATCAACTATGCACTATAGGTAGACTTTCAGCAACAGCCATGTTAACCGACTAAGTAATAGAGTACTCATAAAATGCAAGGTTTCGTGCAGTACTCTAGTATTTAGTGTAGTTGAATATTTATGCACACCAAGGTCAAATTTCTCTTTCCGCAGATTATTTACATTTCTTTCGTATAAAACCCATTTGAACCACCTAAAATATAATGCACTTCGCACATCATGCACTAGCTTTTTTATATAAAACTTTTCAGTTTAAAACCCGACAATTCAAGGTTAAATTGCGTTCGTAAAAATAGTCTCTTAGTGTATCTACTGTAAACTTTATGCAGCATAAATACTCTTATCCCTTTTTATGTGAACAGAAAATGGTTGGCAGATGAGATAAGTAACTTTTATGTTCGTTGTTAGATTGTAAATTTAATTTTTTAATGGACTTTATGAAAATACTATATTCTATGCAGAGGTTTCCGCATTACCTTGTGGTCTGAAGATTCTAGACATGGATAAGCCATGCTAAAACCTGCAGTTTTTAAAATTTATACTTAGGGCCTGCCAGAAAATATTTTTAAAAAGTCAGTCAACACATTGGTCAGCTTTTCTTTTGCCAATTCGATAATTTATGTTGCGATGAAGCCATTCTAAGTATAGCCACACAGCTACAGCTAAAAAGTTCGTGTGTCGAGACAGTTTGAAAATATTTTCTTAGCTTCTGGATGTCACGCCTATGTTTGCGGATAGTTCTATATTTGAGGATTTTTTGAATTCTTAAGCAGATATTTATACTTTTAATATTGTAAAGGGGAAAGATTGCAGTAATGGGTTTGTGGTGAATTATCATGCTAAGTATGATTAATCAAAAGTAGAAACGCCGTACGAAGTCTTGTATTCTGATTTGATATTGATTGTGTATCTGTTGAAATAGAGTTGATAAAACATTCAATCCAATGCATATGAGGTAAGAAATAGCATTGGGTTTCGAAATCGTGACATTTAGAACAGGAGTGCAAACGACCTATTTATCTAATTTCCATTTAAAATGGCCAAACCAAATCCAATATAAAGCCTTGAACATTTCTTAGGAAGGTGGAGTTGAGTGGGCAAGTACCTTGAGTCCTGTTGTTCATTCAATATGTGTAGAAAAAAGCCTAATCGTTTCTTCAACAAGGGTAATAGTCATAACAGAGTGCATCTTCCCGTTTTGTTGCGTCTGTAGTAACAACTACTGAAGAAGCGGATCTTTTGTGTTTCACTTTTTTGTGAGTACAGATATTTGCAGACTGAGAGTCTGTTGTCGTTATGCTTTTAACTGCCATAGTACATCTACGATATGTACAGTATGTAGTGTATATAATGTGCAGTCGTACTGTGAGGTATTGCTCTGCCCGTCCCGCACCCAACACCCAGTTACCACAAGTTACCACCTCATCAACCCAATTGAGTTCTTTCGTATCTACATTTTTTCGTATATCCTCGGGACTTACTTTGGCGATTCGGTATTTTGGGTAGTGTTTCATAGGTTCTATTCAATTATGATATATTAAATGGTGTATGAAAGATTCAAAACACGAAGACTTATTGCATTTTGATTATTACAACATAAATTTTGATTTATTCGGCAGCGACCGGTTTCGAATTCTTCGTCAAGGCTGTTCTCCAAATTAAATAGTAAATTTTTACATGGTTATTATAAGTATAACAAATTGCCAATTTAAAAATAACTAATTAGACCAAATTTAATGTCATACTAGCGGCCTGATTTTCTTTTTTGAATCTCACGATCTCTTTGTCTACGAAATCTAAATCAACTAAGTTTATTTCTGATCCGGTATGTAATATTATATGGGACTGCTTTCCATTAAGTAGGCATGCTAATTTAATTAGTTTCTCCTCCGTAAAGTGAACTTCGTACGTTACAATTTTGGTGTTGGGAGAAGAGCTTTCTTCTGTGGAGGTTGCTGCTCCTTTTGCGGGTGTTGAATTTTCTGAGTTGACGGATACGGAGTTGATGTCTGTTGTTGGGGCAAGTTTGGAATTTCCAGACTCCGGCCCCACGGAGCTGAATCTCGCTGGTTTAAAGTTTGCGAATATAATAAGGGGCAATTCCGTTGTAAATGTCTAGTATCCCCACAATAATAGCATCTCCTTGAACTAAAATTTCCTGTTTGCTCTATGAATTGTAAATTCTGTGGTTGATCATCTTTCTGATTATAATATCTCCTTGGAGTAGCCTGTCTATCTACTGGTCCATTCAAGTTTTGATTGTTGTTATTCCATTGGTTGTAAAATTGCTGATGCGAGTTGGGTTGGCTATCAATTGCATACTGTAAATCATTTACTATCCTCCTTTGATAATTCTGTCTCCTGTTGCCCCCGCTTTGTCTTGGGTTTTGCATTGGTGATTGAAATGTTCTCAAATCCTTTTTAGGTCTCTGTGCCATTTTATAGTTATTCTCTAAATTCTCTAGGCGCCTTTCCATGTGCGAGAAATCCCATACTGGCATATTTGCAGTCTTTTTATCAGCCAAGTACGTAGTATTGGTTGGAGAAATATCATCTATCCCCATAAATATTGTAGCTATTGTAATCGGATGAGCCTGTTTATGCATGGCGTCTATCTCGTCAGAACTTCTAAATATTTCCTTCAGCTCACGAATCGTTTTTGGCTGTTTCAATTTCAGCGTTTGCAGATTGCCTGCAGTTAACCCAAAGCAAATATTGCTGATTCTTTTCTCATCTGACATTTGGACATTTAATAAGTTGTTCAATCTTTCTACTCGCATCATGTATCTCATACAGGGTTCTCCTTCCTTTTGCCTTAGTTCCCTAATTTTTGTCTCTATTGACATTTTACATGCCTTTGTGTCGCTAAACATTTGTAAAAACTCTTCCTTTAACTCTTCCCAAGAAAACAATTGTAGGCCCATAATCGATTGGACCTGATGGCTTTTATTATATTCCGCATGAAAACAGGTATACCAGTTTAATGCTTCACCTATCAGATATCCTGGGAATTGTATTAATCTCAAGTTTTCATCCCATCCGTTGGCTGCTGCTGAAGTTTCGAAGTTTATTATCCAATTATCGGCGTCTTGGTCGTTAGTCCCCGAAAATTTTTGCGGTTGAATAACTGCTTTTGCTGGTTTTGTATTTGCCGTTGTAGTGTGTGTTCTAACCATATTCTTTTGTATCCAAGGCACCCGTCCTTTGTAATTGCTTGGTCGTGTCGTGCCCGAAGGAGGTTTGTCTCGTTTAGCCCCATCGGTGTAACGTGGTAACTCTTCTTCGTCGTCCTGCACACTATTCTCATTGTCATCGCTAAGCTCGCCGTCCTCTATCTGAAAATCTACCGGAACTCTATTCTGATTAGGTGTAGACGTTCTAACCGGTGTTCTAATCATTAGTGATATACTTGACAATGTCGGTGGTGAATTCCGTCGAGATGGTAAAATTGTATCGTCTGATAAATCCATTTTTGTCGTTGTTGGGATGAGTGAAATTAGGATAAATAAGGTCGTGTTGTGTGATTTGTTTTGTGAGTGTTTGTGCTTAATATCTACTCCTTACATACTAGTTACACTTAATAATCATCTCGTATCGCTTACTTTTTCTCTTTTCTCGTGACCAATAGGATTTACGTCTTCCCTAAACTGTAGGTTGACCTATTTAGATCACTTTCAATTTTTGCTGAACAACAGGATTTACGTCTTCCCTAAACCGTAGGTTGACCTGCTTACATCAATTGGATTCTCTTCTGACCAATAGGATTTAGGTATTCCCTAAACCGTAGGTTGACCTACTTGGATCAATCCGAATTGGCAACTTCAATATCTCACTTTCATTTCATCTTTCTCCATAACTAATGCCTTAATTATGTATGTATAGTATCTATTTTGGATTTGACTTCTATTCAGACGAGGGAGTTTACCTTATCTACTAATCCAAAAAAACCTAGCCCTGTCAATAAACTATTTTTCTCAAGAATGAAGTAAGTGGCTGCTACAACAATAAACAAAATTGCGATTGTAATAAATGTGCACGTAAAATTTAGTGGGCAGAAGATCATTCCTAACAATTGGGGTATTATTGCAAATGGGCAATAACGCCAAAGACTAAACTCGTGAGCGTTGTACTTTTAGTTTACTTCAAGGGCGACGTAAGGTAGAACAATTTAAAGGAGAACGAAAGGAGATTTTAGACAGGAAAAGTTTCAATTTCAAGATTGAAAAATCGGCAGGGGCGAATCGAGATTTATAATATTTAAGGACTCACGGGCGCACCAATCTGTCACTAATCCGTCTCTAGATTTGTCTAGATGTTTAGTGAATAGCGGATCCCGCCGGGTTCCGCTACCTCTACCAAATTAATATAAATAGATTCGCTTTAAATAAAGTATGCTGTTCAAGTGGAAAATAAGTTGGGTTTTATGAACCAATTTAAGGGTTCTTTTATTCTAAGCTTCTACGATACAATACTCAAAGTTGGGGTGAGGAGAGTCGAGGTGTTATACGACTAAAGAGAGAGTAAGGGTTATATAGAGAGATGGTCAATTTGGGCAGCGAAAGGAACTGGATCAGGATCATTGGTAAACTCCGCAGAGAAGTGAGCTCCCGTCGCTTTTTGTTCTCCCTCTCACTCTCCGAGTCGGGACGATAAACTCCAACTGGCCGAGTTTGCTTACAAAGGACTTGGGACTAATACATGAAAGGAGTTGGGATACACTTACATACATTACAGTATACAAAGTTACAATAGTAAGTTACAATCCCAAGTCAGTTGAGCTTATCCGTATTATTAAATATGACTATATTCGTCTCAGTAGCTCACATTTAGGACAAAACCCCAACACATGACCATAGTTTCAATTTCATTGCAAGAAGGATACCTGCAACGCTTTGTGTTCAAATTTCTTCCAGAAACAGAATTTACTGGAGCTACACATCATGTTAATTTAGTAGCTGAAGTCCATATAAAACCGAGCTGATTTTATTCGGTTTTGCAACAAATATTTTGAATCAGCTGGTTTTTGTTATGTTTATTGTAAACGTTCTGATAAATTATTCGAAAATTCGGATGTTAATCATTAAATATTTGAAACCTGTTACCTGCTAAATATTAACGGAGAACATATGTGGAATTATATTTATAAATGACGCATCCTAGTGACTAACCTGTCAGTATTGTAGTCGACCCATGCTAGTAAGCCTAACCCGACGTCCATTCAGGAATACACCCTACTGCTACAGAAAGATGTCCACAACTGTCATATACTGATTATGAAAATGAATACCATTTCTGAAAATCGTTAACCCATATGGTGGAATAGTGGTACCCCATATATTGGGAAACGTTAAAATTGTAATTAAATTCTATAAATTGGTGTTTTGGGGTAACTGGATATACTGACTATGAAAATGAATACAAATACCAAAAAAATTTAAAATTTTTTTGTTCCAAATTTTAATATTTAGAAATTTTGATTTTT
>JABASH010002055.1:0-22168 GCA_019776445.1 Tomocerus maximus
TCCCCCCCAATGGAAATGAGCCTGGGCAAATACATAAGGCTCGTTTAATTCGTAGCCTGTCATTTCTGCAGAGGAGGTTGCTGTTGGCTGCAGTTGAATCTGCACGGTGTGTCCATTGTCAACCACCCAGAAGGAATTTGCAGAGTAGCCGTTATTGAACCTTAAGGTTTGGGGTTTTGGCGCGTACTTATATTTGTAAAACCCAGACAGCAATAGTGGAACGTAAGTCACGGGGAAATCAATTGGCGATTGTTTCTGTCCAGTTTTACAGGCTCCAGCCCACTCCGCACTATTCTCATTACAGCTTGGGTCATTGTAACAGAATACCGTGGGCGGGCTTCCAGCAGTCCCAGTACTTACGGTATCACTCCGATTTACAAATACGACGCTGATAAGCGCAGCCAGCAAAATACATTTCGACATGTCTACTGCCTATAGTAAATCAAATCAGAAAACTTATATGTAGAATAGTTTCAAATTATATTTATAATTAGTTAAGTGTAACAGAATAAGATCATTTACTTACTTGTTCGATATCAGTGTAGAGCCGAGAACAGACAAGAGACGACAAAAACGAATGCTCAAAAATAGGCATTTTCGGTGTATAAATACAAAATATTGGATTAATAGAGTGACCATAAAATCGTGAAGAATCAAAAAGGTTTTAAAGATCGTGTCCATAACTGTATGTTATCGGTTCATTATAAATTAGGAATATATTATTCTTGCTTGTGGAAAAATACATACAGACAGAAATGAAATTATTGTATAAATTAATTGGTTCTGGTCACCCTCAAATTAAGACTGATGCAACATAAGCTAAAAAAAACTAACGGCAAGCCGTAACAGAAGCTTGCCCGAGTAAAGGGGGCCGTGTACACAATTTATGATTAAAATAATCGCAGCAGAAACAAAAACAACTATTGATTTTGTTGGAAACAAAAACAACTATTGATTTTGTTGAAAACAAAAACCGTAATAGACTATCGAAATAAATATAAAGTCGAAGCAAGTAATTTTGACTATTAAAATGTATAGAAAGTCAAATTAATTAATTTTTGGTAGAAGCGGTATATACAAAGCTAACAAAATATTAGAATCACAATTGCATTTTTTATGCCAATTTATCACTTTGACTCCGTTAATGCGTTCGGAAGCTATCGTGGAGGCGAACGGACGGACGAATGGTTGCGGTTTTATAAGCTCGCTTCCTCGGGCGAGCTAAAAATTGTATTAATTATATAAATGTGATGTATTCTTATTGAAGATTTGTCAATTCAGTTGCTCAATAAAGTGGTATTGGCATTCCAAAAGCCACCATAAAGAGCCAACTGTCAATTATCATAATAATAATAAGCAATCTGCATCAGAATTAAGTAAATGTCAAAGGGATACCTATTTATAAGCAAAACAAAAATATTTCATTTGCACTTTACACAATATTTTTGTTCCAAAAGTCAAGTTCATCCGTCCGCAAAACGATAAAAATTCATTGATTGCCAGACATTACTCACATTCACATACCTCAACAAATGAATTTAGTTTAATATTAATATTCTACAGAATAGTTACCATACATAACTAAAAAATAAAAAAAACCAAAATAATCACAATTTATGCTAGCACGATCCATTGCAAGTGTTTAGCATTGGTGGGCACACTTATTTTCTATTTTTTGTTGTTCGAAGGAACATCCGTTGCAAGACAAGTTTTCAATTGGAGATACCTACTAAAAATAAAATTATGCACGAATAAGAGATAATTAGTCCATTTCTCTGAGAGTGCGCGTTAGAAGGTAAGGGATTTTGTCACAGTGTGAGTCTCATTTGCTAATTCAAGTTTGATAAATAGAGGCCAATTTGGAGTGAGTCATGTATTCCATTGTGTAGTACTATTCCTTACATCTCCCATAAGGACTACTTAAAGAATGACATGTGTACCGATGCAGAGAATAATAAGTTCATGATCATAAAGGTGTATAAACATGTAGAAGATGAACTGTCAAAGACTAATAGCTTATTGTGAGTTTCAATGGGAAGGTTCACGTATCAAGAGCAAGTAGATAATAAAATAGAAATAAACGTACGCCGAAGTAGCTGGAGGGGACGAGTGGGCTTCGTTTGAATTCTTGAGATTCTTTACTCTGTAAATAGCCACCACGCACCTGTATTCATGATACGAGTCGAGTAGTATGTACATCTTTGATATGCCAGGGATGCAGATGGACAGATATGATTATAATTGTATACAGGACAATTAATTATTTATGCAGTTGGTTTATTTCTTTCGATTCGTTAATGCTCTTTTGCTTCATCCTCTTAAACCATACACGTAGTATTGTGAATATTAATACCAGAACACTTACAATGTCGTAAAATTAAACGGCAAGAGTCGATGCATTAATTTTAAAACATAATCATGTTACACTTAAATGCGTCTCATTTGAATATGAGACCTAAATGTGCCCGCATGAAATGCCAATACTTCATAATTACTAATCTCACTTTAAAAAAAAACAATTTATCACAATTGTCGCCGCTGGCCCGTTGAATTTGATAAACAAGCACAGAAAAGATTATAAGAGTAGTTAACAATAAACGTTTTCAATTTTTGCATCCATTGATATTCTGTCAAAAGCAGAGGGGCTTGACTTCAGCTACACTTTAGGTATGACGTGAGATTGATATATTTACTACGTATTCGTTTCGCACTCATGACATGACCATTCATTGTCATAGCACGCAATTGCAGAATGGCACAACGAACGATGCAGTTTAGTTTTAATTTGCCAGGATAGTATCTATGTACGTGTTGGTATTTATATAACTCATAATAGCGAGTCTATCGTAAAAAGGTATCTAATTTGCCTACATGTTTATCTGCCGTATTTAAATGAGATATTGAACCAGAGAGTCCATGCTTGCAATTGTTATAGGAATACTCTCTCTTCTACCTGTCACAGAGTAAATGTGTTATTGTTTCTTCATGAGTTAGTAACAGGGCCCAATGATTTGTTATTTGTACCCGAGTATGCCGTAGTAACTGCATTATGCACTCACTGATACGTAGAAACAAAACGTATTTTTATATCTCATCTTAGATGTCTGCGACGACAGAGCCGGACTACCGATTATGACTTTTTGTACGTAGTAGGTAGGGGTACGCTAAAAATGGCTTGGCATTGTGCTCGTCTCGTTTACATCCTCGTTTGAAGAGTTACAAATAGAGAAAATCCTGCTGTGAATAAGAATATTCGCATACTAGGCTAGCAATGCTTCCGGGATGGATTTCTTTTGTGGGTCATGAGGGAAGGGTCAAAGTTAGAAAAATTATATATAAGCATATCTTTTATCAGTTTCTTGCACAACATTTTGTTTCTTAATCCAAGCAACAGTATCGGTCTCCGTACTAAAATCACACACACCCAATTGTCAATTGGAAACAAATAATATTTGCTACCTACGTAGTTTTGACTTTGAAAAATATATTTACCAGAAACACTTACATAGTTATAAGAAGTAAAGTTACAGTTTCCATTTTGTCCACAGCTATGGCAAAATCTAATTTTTTCATCAAGTCATTTGGAAATGGAAGCATAAGGATTTTTGCAGTGTGCGTGTTACTATTCACTAAAGAAATTCGTTGTGATACTCAGAAATTAGCGATTAGCAATGAAATCGGGAATACTGGATCAAGCATTTCTAGTGCCAGTGCTAGTGCTAATGCTATTGGCAATGTTAATGGACAACAATACAGGCATTATTACCCAGTGGCTCCTGACGCTGCTCAGAACTCGTGGAACAGAGATTCTTACATTAACGCTGCTTCTGAGTTTGGGGCTAATAGTTACCAGCCTGCTCAGCAAGGCTCGACACATTCATCGTCTTTCTTTCCCAGTTCTGACTATGGAGCCGAAGGAAACAGTAATAATTTCAAATCTCAAATATCTAAGAGATATTCATAGAAATCGGCTAAACATTTTTGATTGACCCAGGTTTCGACCTTGACGGCCTTGGACTGGGAGGAGCGGGACTTGGCGGCTTGGGAGGACTTGCAGGCATCTTGGGGATTAAAGGAATCAAAGGTTTAGGCCTTCTAGGCCTACTCAAGCTAGTTGGAATCCCTCTGCTACTCCTCGCTATCCCAGCCATCCTTCTTCTTCCTCTGCTCTTTTTCTTTCTCCCAGTTCCAGTCATCACTTTGCCAGCTGACCCTAATGGCATAAACGGACGAAGTTTCGGAGTTTTTAATTTTGCGGATATTAGTGGGAAAATGACTCATTTGGCAAGAAGCGTCCTTGATAGCGATAAATGCATTGAAAGACTTTCTTGCGAAATGAGTTCCTACAGCAGAGGCTCCTTAATCGACAGAGCCCTGAAGAAGTAAGCAAAAGTACCACTAAAGGAAATTCCAGCATGCGGGTGTTGATTTCTAAACTATCAATTTTTAAAAATGTTTTTTTATTACTTAGGGTCATTTACAGATTTGAGACTCGTATGCCTCAGTCGTTGAAAAGAATGGCTCGCGCTTACATGGAGCAGCCATCATCAGTATGCAACAAAAAGTATAGCTGCTACCTCATAGATGAATCCGTCACAAAGAAGTCTACATAAGCGGCATTTGTTTCTGATACGCGGTTATTGTTTTGTGTACAGTTAATTTGTCAGTGTTATCATATTTAATGTTAATTTGTTATGGACATTCATCACGGACGCCTTTTTGTAACTGCCTAACTAGCTGGACTAGCTGTACATCATTTCAATGTACTGAGACGACAAATAAGCGAGACTAATTTAATAGGGACTCCAAAAGACATGAAAGTTGTATGGAATACTAAACACTTACGAAGCTACTACTACGGTACAATAATTGGTTATTGTACGAATTAGCATCAGATAGCCCATTTGACTAGAGATGGACGGATTATAGGTCAAAGATAACACAGGGACTGTACATATTACTAACACCGGTGAAAGACTGCTGAGCCATGGTGTTGTCTCCACACTGTGTGCAGATGACGAGACTTCCCAAAAACTTCGTATCGTTATATCTGTAAGCTCTCTATTTCTGTAGTCACTCACAAGATTTCACGGAGATTAGCTCAAAGCTGAACGAAACAATGACAAACACTGACAATCACGCCGATAATGAGGCTGCGCCCACTATTTATTAAGAAACTGACTCAACTGACGATCTCGACATAGTTACATATCATTGAAGTTCGTAAGACTACTCTTCACACACTATAGAGAGCATTTGACAATGGAGAAAATGTAGAACAATGACTGTGACATTTATTTTGATTTATCATTTACGCTCTTACCAAAACTTACATTCCAACAAATGTACAAACTACAAACAATTTATTTCTTATGTGACTCTGTGCCATGATGCATTTCTTATTTAGACTATGACTACTCTAAACTTACTGATACTATAGACTTCATGTTATTACACTGAGATTTTGCATACATTGAGAAATAAATATAATATATTTAATTGCATTTCTGCTACTAAAATGTTATTTATTATACCGATAGAAAAAGTAGCTTATTTATATAATGCCATTTCGATATCAATCAATAAGACAATAAATCGCATTCAGAAAGAATGAAATGAACGCTCATCGCTTGCTTAACAAAACTTGGGATATCATTGGCCTTCAGTTTTCAGGGCAAACTGGGTTGACCAAGTGAATAACTTTGAGGTTCTTGACAACTGGAAAATCCTAAATATATATACATTAGTAAATTTCATAGCTTTAATCGCCGGAAACTCGTTTACTTTCTCAGACAATCTGTCGCTTGTGCAGGGTGCAGCACTCACGAATTGTTGCACTTTCGCACGGGACATGCTTAAAGAATTTTGCAAAGATGGTACAATTTCATTTTGTTTAAACAGCATGTCTGTTTGATGATGTGAAATTAGTATAGAGTCAGTATAGAGACAGTAAGTCCATTGTGAAATTATGGTGAGAAGAATATACGATATACGATAGGTATAGAAATAATATGAAAACGGACCAGTTTTCCAATTTTTATTCAGAATTCTTTCAATTATAAAGATTTTACATGTTATGGGAAAATATATACTGTAATAAATTACTACATATTCAATGAATATTTGTCAATCCGTTGGTTTTTGTTTTGTCTCTGCTCCGGTCACATTGTGTGGGCAATTTTGACCTCGTTCTGGGACAGAACTATAGAATTTTTCCATTTGTGGAAATATGTCTTTTTGTGTTGTTATTACTATCATAGTTCTAGTTCTAACGCCTTGAACACGTGGCTGCAATTTACCTCTTTGCAATAATGATTATCCCCTACTTTATGAGTAAAGGTTCGAGAAGTCGGGCTCCAACAATTATTCACCTATTATTACGATCTAATGATGACCATGCCATTAATGTATGCATTGTCCAGTCACTTACATTCAGACGACATGACTGAACCATACTCCACAATTTAGGGGAGTTATAACAATGATAATATATCCTAGATGTACACATACAGTAGTAACCTGCAGGTAAAATGTTCCGATACTGTTTACAATTAGCATTACCCGTACCGCATCTCTACCATCCATAGCTAAATTTTTGTTTGATATAACAATACATATCTCCCATGACTAACATCACCAGTGAAGGGGTGCTTAAATAATTCTATGTACTATTATTTGTGTGTAGGGAATGACTAGCTACATCGTGGATGAAAGGCAAAGAGAAAAACAATTAAGAAGTTAAATTACAATTTGAAGGCAAATATTTGTAGATAAATAGGAGTAGATACGTCGACAAATTATACAAAACACTTAGTTGCTCTATATACATATAGGTACACAAATGGACAAGATCCGATGTTCTTTTTATTTTCAATACCAGAACCAGTTTCGGATGAATTACGCTATTGTCAAAAATTTAAACAATGTAAATGCTGTTACGCCTGTTTACATTCAGGCAAACTTAGAAAATCCATTGGAATGGACTGCGGCTGTAGCGACGGTCTCCTGGGCACAGCAGCTAATCTCTGCATGTGTACTATGGACCTTTTACAAGGGAGAGGCTCGGAATGAATTTGCTTGGAAATTTCAACGGAATTTGATTCCACGTTTACAGCAGAACGATTGTGTTTAAGATGGGAGCGAACCAAATGTCCAGCTGCCAGGGCTGACATCAAGGACAATTCTCCCGCCAGTACAGTCCCACAGACGATTCTTGCAAGAGTGCGTGCATTTTCTCCTGGATTCAATGAATTGGCTCCTTTAACTCCGAGCATCTGCAAACATGCTGATTGGGGACCTAAAATTGTTCCTCCACCAACTGTGCCGATCTCCATTGAAGGCATCGTGCAGGTGATGAACAGATCTTTTCCGTCTACACCCCATGGTTCCATTAGTGTCATACAGTTACTACTACCCACATTTTGGGCTGGGTCCTGACAAACAAAATTGAATTCTAGTTAGGACTTTTATGTAAATATAATTAGATATTTGACAGAGGCAATATTTACCTGTCCAGTAGCTATGTAAATAGCAGTAACAATATTAGCAGCATGGGCATTGAATCCCCCAATGGAGCCAGCCATAGCTGATCCCACAAGATTCTTTGCGATGTTTAATTCGACAAGAGCTGACACGGTCGTCTTCAGCACATTTTCAACGATATGAGATGGAACAACCGCTTCGGCTACGACGCTCTTCCCACGACCTTCGATCCAATTGATAGCTGCAGGTTTTTTGTCCGTACATACATTTCCACTCAGAGATAAGATTTCCATGTCCGTAAAGACAGCTTGCATTGTGTTTAACGCAACTTCAGTCCCTTTGGATATCATGTTCATTCCCATTGCATCTCCCGTCTTGGCCACAAAACGAATGAATAAATGACGACCGGCAATTCTACAATGAACGTTTTGTAGGCGTGCGAATCGACTGGAGGAATCGAAGCTAGTTTTGATTGTTGAAAAATTAGCTTCATCGGTCAGCCAGAGCATAGCTTCACTTGCTCTAATGGCATTAGGGAATCGGACAATTGGTGCACGAGACATGCCATCATGAACAACACGACTCCGAACGCCATTTTGAAGAGCTCGGCACCCTCGGTTCGTGCTGGCAACGAGACATCTGGGAACACATATCAATTACAGCCATTAATACAATTTCATCGTTAATTACTGCGTACACGGCAGTTCAATTCATATGCAAAAGTAGGTATTTTACCCTTCCGTAGTGGCCATAGGCACTTGATATACTTTTCCATCTAGCTTCAGAGGACCGGCAACACCAACAGGTACGGGAATATATCCAATGACATTCTCACAGCAAGCGCCCATGACTTTTGAGTAGTCGTAATTTCTATACGGTAGATCATCACAGATGCCTTGTGAAATCATCTCATTCGTTTGACCAAGGAGTTTACGCCTGCAATAGAGACAGAATGAATGAACCGGGGTAATCGTTGTAAAATAGTAGAGGAGAAATATTGATGGGTATTACATAACATTAACTAAGTAACAGGATCTCATCGGGGGTCATCTCAAGCCTGGCTCTGCCTGTGAACTTTCGAATAAGCAGCTATGATGATATTCAGAACTAAGTTTACATTGTCTTACGGTTTTTGAACGACTCCCCCAACATGGGGTGAAAATCAAACGAAATCTTCGTCACAACATATATTAATTTGTTTTATGAGTTTTGCTATCATATTCTGATAGCAACACTCACACAGAAAAAACAAAATTATGCTTTCCGCTACGTAATAAAGAAGAATTTATCTTTGGTTGATGATTAAATTCTTATGTAAGTATTATTCCTATTCAAGCTATTTAATTATATCATGCATATAGGCTAGTGAGGTACTGCGATCACGAACTGAATGTATGTACAATATAAGAATAACGTAAGAAAATAAACTCTAATACTATTTTTCAATGTACTACAAAGCATAAAATTGTGAATGAAGGAAGAACCAGCAATATATTATAAGCTTCTGGTTTCATCCATAACTTGACAAAATGTTATATCTGTCTTCCTTGCTCATGAATAATAATTAAATACGCAGATTTTATCAGGAAATATATTTAGACATTTAATACCTTATAGCAACACCTCGCTCAGCATCATTGACAGCTTTCTCTAACTGATAGGCCAGGATATATTTAGCATTCACCAGGGCAATCACCTCTTCATCCGATAAATGGCTTGATCCATCCTCAGATTTGTAGATTGTTAAACATTCTTCTATGGTTCTTGCTTTGGACGATTGGTTTAAATTTTGCTTAGAATTCAATAAATTCATTCTGTGAATGATATCCTTCGAAGACTTATGAGTTTCCCTGTCGTCCCCCGTTCTGTCAATTTCATCACTATCACTATCAGACTCCCCGATATGGAATGAAATCGTGGGTGGCAACTTCTCATTCTTTATATCAGTTGTCTCCATACTAAAATCTTTCTCCGTACTAAAGTTTTCGTTGGAAGTAGAGCAGGGGTAATTTTGCAATACGACTAATGGCATCTTGGCGGAAGATACAGATGAAACAGGATGTACTGAAAAAAATATAGAATTTAATTAAGTAATTAAGCGTGAATTCCCACAAACTATGCTCAATACGTTGATTATCAATTTAGGTATGAAAGATAAGTGAAAAAAGTACATCTTAGACTCACTATTGGCAAGAATGTTTTCCGCGTGCAGAACTTCGTTTTCCTTCTCAGATATATTATTCGAATCACTGACTGTTGAAGTGGTCAAGGACGGTGGCGCCGTTTCGATGGATCCTCTACTGTCTGTATCAAGTTTATCCTCAAAGAAGAAATATCTGACAGCTAGGATTGCTGTTAATAGGAAAACAACGAGCTGATCCAAACTGACAGAGATCCACCTGAAAGACAAAGGAAGAATGTGAGACTTATGAAACCAACCTTCCTTTAAATTAAAGAAGCCTTACGCAACAAAATCCAGGCTTTCCACCTTTTCGGCAATTACTTAGTCCCCCTGCTATGCTACTTAAGTACTTAATTAATTTCACATTCACATATCACATGTACGCATCATTTCTCTATTTATGTACAATATATGATGAATATACATTGTTTTGATAAGTGTCTGGGAGTGAGTACGGTCTGGCTATGTGGATGCTGTGATTATATGTGATTTACTATGTTAATTAACTATAATGTAGATACTTACGTATTGGGTTTCTACATACATACATTACTGCATTTGAATCATCAGAGTAAATTTGCCATTTACCCCATGGTCATGTATCAAAACGAAGAGGAAGGTTGCTTTAGACACTTCCATGCGTTACATTTTATACCATGTAATCACAATGTACATGTAGTACAAAGATTATTATTATTCTCTGTTTTCTAAATTAAGGGTCACCACTACTGAATGGAGTGCCATTACTACTATGGGCATTTTGGGCATTAGATTCTTCTCTATTAAGGTAAAAAGTAGAAATTAAAAGTATCAGAATGATATCAGGCAAAGCATTAGGTAAAGTAAATGGGTGCTGTGCGTGTTGATAATTTCTTTAATACGTATTTATTTAATTATCTTTACTATTTCATTATGGTCTTTATGGCATATTGCCTATGTCTACAGTTCACATCGTTGTGTGTGTCGTCATTTAGCAGGGAAATACTATAGATCAAAATCCAACCATTTAGATCTTGACATTACTATTGTCTTATTAATTCAAAGTTGCCCAGTGCTGATGATGCGATGGATGTATAGCAATGCCGAAGGAGAGTCAAGTTTAGTTGCATTTATCTTAGTCAAATCAAGTGTTCAAAGTTCAAGTTTTGGAGTAAACAGCAAAACCATTCGAAAATACTTTAACAAGTCACTCACGTTTAAAAAATACAAATAATAAGTTTCTGACGAAAAGGGTTTTAAAAGAATACCACGACGTAACACCAGCAATGGCAACATTTATCTTGGTTATCTGCAAACATAATATTTACTATAGAATCATTGCTGTCTTGTCGTTTCTTAAATGAACTAGGTTTCCCACAAATTATTATACTGCTTATAATTTTCCTGTAGTTCGGAATTTTTATTTGTGCCTATACTTCGGTATAATAACACGCAATGTATGCGTGGTTGTTGTATCAGTATCCTATTAGATGACGTAACTATTTATATTTTCGAAATGCACGCACAATGACGTAGGTCTTTCAGATATAAAAAAGTACGAACTGATAATTTGTGACCGAGACAATCGACGAATCAACTTTGACAGAAAAGATACTAGAAGAACTTTAAAGAATATTTATAAAAAGCCACAAAGAAGTTGGTACTTACTTTAAAAGGTAATTGTAAGCTTCAGAATCTTTAGATCCATTTGATTGAGTTGACCGGACATGCATTTCAGATCTTCCTTGAGGAACCAATATATTAGAGCTGGTAGTAGCAAATGAGTCGCCATTGGATGCTCCAGCTGCTGAGTTTGTGTCCGTGAAATAAGGCCACCGGCTACAATAGACAAGAGCAATGAGAAGAATTCCTCTCAGAATCACATTTCCAGGCGAAGTGGAATTAGCAGCTACAGCTAATGGAGAGCCTCCAGGATTTGTCGTTGAGATTTTCCTTCTTTTATGACCATGTATTTTATTTCGACAGTGGTACTCCCTATCTACCCTCTTGGAACACAACAAACCCGGAGATTTCTTCATTGTCACTGAAAACTTTGTCAAGACTGCTTTCTTAATCTGATAGTAGTTTTTGTAGTTAAGTGCAAAAGTGTTAATAAATAGTAGTTTTGAATATCAGGCTGCAATAGCTAGTGAGTACATCTTTCTTTGGCAATGAGATTTTAGTGAATGAACCCAACTGAACTTAAGGCAGACAATTATATATTTATAGAAAATCTAAATCCCCTTGTTAGGTGGGTTGTCCGGGTACAGCACAGGACAAGATAGTTTCAAGGAAATAAAAGGGAAACTCAAGGCAAAATGATTGAACACAGGAGCAGTGTCAACCAAATCATATTACGTGGTTCATAAAGTACATGGAACAGACATGACAACTATTATTGAGGTGGGATAATCGGGAGGGTGGATTCCTTAGAAGTCTTTCTCAACTGATGTCAGCGAGCAGCAATAATAGGATAAATATTCAAAGAGCGTACTCATGAATACATCTCACAATGGAATAACTAAAAACTATTTTCTGTTTCCTTTAGTTTCATCCAGTTAGTTCAGCAAAGAGACGACACATAGATAGGTTAGTTTACTTTGTGTCAATTCTCAAAATTTCTATTTTAAGTTCTGTGCAGTACAGCAACGCAACGTTATGTCAACCCCCTACCCCTGTCAAGTAACTTCATTTTTTAAGGATGCGGAGTGACAATGGATTTCTAGACCTCGAGATCCGATTACACGCCCAGCGAAGGAATAATATCCGTACGTATGCAACGTACTTACTGGAGTTTTGATGACCTTTCTAGATAATCCCCATTATGTAGAGTCAGTCGAAATGGAGCGAAGAAGTCATTTACGTAATAATAAAAGATTTCACACAAAGCATTCAGATACTGTACAGCAATGAATACAAATTCACTAGCTGTACTAAATATAGGTACCTACCTACATATATATAGGTACCTGCTTATAGTTTGCTAGGCAAAAACTTATTGGTTAACTTACTTAAAGTAGCTACCTAAGTGTTTGTTAATAATTGTCAACTAAGGAAATCAATGAACTAAAAGCCTACAACAATAATGTAACATCTGGTATTCATTGCCAGAAAAGAATTGTCCATTAGGACAAACTTCTCATGCTCATTTTTACTTCTCACAGATAAATGGCTGGCCAAACTACTTAGAATTGAATAAAGACGATAAATATATTCAAATATAAAGTTCTATGTATTACTTTACTATTATTGACCCTGCATTGATCTTTTAATTGGGCATTTGGCAATTTAAAGAAATTATAAACACTATAACGGAAACCTCCCAGTCGGAGGTGGTAATCCACTCTCAGATTCGAATACAAAAATATTACTTATGCAGTGATGTGTAAGATTTGAAAACAGTTTATATAACTAGGCTCCTCGAAGTCATAAGAATAGATTCATACCATAAGACTACCTAGCTGCTTATTACTTGAAAGCGACTGCATGTAACGCAAAGCACATTGCATATCGGAGGTGTGTCTAAATGTAGAGCTAAATATCTCCAACTACTATTTCGTATATAGCCATGGCAGGAAGAGCGGTGCAATCTTACGTTACAGGAGACGCATTGATTATGTACCGTGGTGTCTGATGTACCCGAGTTGACTATAAAGCTGTACTTTACTTTATTTTACTTTACGGTTCGGTGAATTTCTCACAACTATTTTTTACAACTGAGGGTACTGACTTTCTACAACCATGCACTGATGTATAACTATCAATATAACCAAATATCGATTCATCTTCATATAATTAGCATTTTTAGCATATGGCATTTATTATATAATAATTACATGTATTTGTAAGTCGGTACCCTCAGTTGTAGAAAAATAGTTGTGAGAAAAATACCCAATACCATCACACATGTTTTTGTGGAATTATTTTGATAGAAAGTTGAACAAAAATTCCTTTACTGATGAGAAGATTAAAGTGATCATGCAGTTTTCAATGGACTATAGCAGCAACAGTATGTAAGCTACTGTCATTAGTTTGGTTATATTTATAATGAATAGATACCAGAAATAAAGCTTGTACTACCGTTAATACTGGGTGAAAATACACTTCTACGATTACTATTACAGACATATCTATATACATAGTAGACTATTCGGTACTCGAGCAAGTGTTTCAAGAATGTAGTAGTACCCACGGATTACACACCGGAAATTACGTCGGGGATTCATTCAATGTAGGTAGCAGGTCTTAGAACTTTATTAATTTTAGGACGGCCTATACATTTGTAGCCTATACATTATACAATTCATTCGTGTACTTTGCACATGTACGAGGATATTAATAATATGCCTATCCTATTAAGTATCAATATAACAGCTTCAAAGACGCAGATATCGTGTTGGTAGAATGGATAAGTTGCTGATTGACACACATAATAAAAGCTACATACATACGCATACCATTGGCCATACATGCATTAAAACGAACGCCTTAGGCACAGTAAGTAACAGTTACTTACTAGACACAACTTCTACTACTGATTTCTGTTGTTCATCTTGAGTAAGGATAAAGTTATAAACTCCTCATTGTAGTCTCACTCTCAAAGAATTCATTTGACACAGTTTGGAGATCGCACGTCACTATTTTGCTTACGCTTTCTACAAATAATTTAACTATCGTGGCTTACATACCTATTCAAATACGAGTACTAGCTTATGAATTGCTGTTTTATCGTAAGCGAAAACTTAGTTTATATGTATACATTGGCACTCATGAGAAAATAAATACATTTTAAATAAGCTACCTGCTAAATACTAGTCAGAAAAAGTGGTATTGTTTAGCACAAAGAATTATTATTAAATATGCATAGCACAAGATGTGTACATATACATATGCACTGTTCCACGTACGTAATACTACACAGTATTGGATATAGTTGCTTTGTCATTAGTCATTGTACATGCATGTGGCTATGTATAGCTACAACCGAGTTACTTTAACTCAGAATTTGATGATAGTAAAATAATAGCATGCCTCGCACGAACCACCGATTCAGTTAACTGTCAACTAAGCATAAGCAGTAAGATTAAAAATAGTAAATACAGATTCTGGTTTAAAAGTGTCCATTTATAATTAAAATTGAACTGCTTGTACGAGGAAGTTGTTGCTATTTCACCGGTTACTTCATAATGTGTTAGCGTGCTCCTTTCCGTTGCACGTAAATAGTAAGCTTATTACTCACCCGAATGAATGAAAGAGAACGAGAGCGACGGCAATGCCTATCTTTGCTCTTTGGAGCATCGTATTGTGTACTTGATAAATGTTTTCTCGAATCGCTGCAATGGATTTCTGAGACGAACTACCAGTAGACGGGTCGTTGTCTCGCCGTTGGATTCGGGTTTTGAATAGCTATGCAAATAAAATGCAATTAGTGCATATCATAAGAATAATAGTTTGTTTAATTACATAATAACTAATCGTTTTATCTGCTACCTTCAAGATAAACGAAGACTTACTTCAAGCAGAATGTACAGAGATGCCGGATAAACGCTCATGAAAACAATGTAATTGATAACCACTGAAAGTGTTGCGAACGAGCATAAAATCTGCAATCGTCTGACACCTAGGTTCCAGTCGAATTAAAGAAAAAATACAGATATTGGTACAGATTTGACATTTGAGTTGGGGTTTCATTTCTATTTTAGTTATAGTATAGTGCAATTTAAGTTAGGGAATAATAACTTCCCTTATAACTTTATTTGCATTTTCCATATTGAGTTTACATAATATCAATGAAAACTGAAGAATAATTGACGACCTTGTAATGGGATTGAAATTTTCGGGACTGATAATAAGGGGGTAATAAAAAGTATAGTACTAAAGGAATGTTTGTCAATTCCAATTATTTTCCCAGCATGTGGTGGTAGATTTTGTACTAGAATTGATGTTAATATTGAAATCTTACCTGATATGGTACCAATACTTAGAACGAACAGCTCCAAAAAAGTATCCAAAGTTAGAAGTGGTCCTAGGAGAACAACACCTTCAGCAATATGTAAATCGTAGTTATAGCTTCTTGGCACATTTTCAGCAGTTTTTGTAGAATGCAATGCAATCTTTGCGAATAGGCACGCTTTAGGGAGGTCCAAAATCAGGAGGAAGTAAAAGAGAGCTTCCCTGTAATAATTTTTGCCCATATTGAAAAATAGTAAAAAAAACAGACCTTAGCAATAGAGAGAGCCTTAGCTTAAATTGATGTTTTATTGTCAAGTTGCATATGTATCAGACATAAAGCATGTAAATAGCCTTTTATGAATCATTAATTGGTAAGTCAATGTAAATTGAAATAATTTAATGATAGTGGGATTTCTTGGGTTTCAAACATTTATGATCCATAAGGATTATAGATAAGTACCACCCCATACCATCACCGTCACTATGCGTCAGGAATCTTACGAAAGCATCGTCTTAACTAATATCAATAACAATTTTTACATCTTACCTTAGCTCTGAAATCTCTTCATGCAGTAAGTGAATGGCCGAACTAAATGCGAAACCGGAAAATACAGCGAAAATCGTCGTTAGACCTGTAACAATGCAATATGAAAACAATAAATATAAACTGCAACATTTACGACACAACAAAAACCAAACTAAAAATAAAATGTAATGAGACACAAATTATATTGGTACATATAGTAAGTATTATGGAATTCTTCGATTGATATTTTTGCATAAGCAGTTAGTATAGTACCTAAAATGCATTTGAAATTAATAATTTAACATGGAATAGACGATATTAACATGCTTCATCAGCACAAGGCACAAGTTGATTTTTAAACAGTAGGGTTAGCTGGCCATAATAAAAGGTAATGGCAGTATTACTATATTTCTTTTGTCAGTTATATGTATGCAGAAATAAGTATAATTATTATGGTAATCCAGTAACCAAAGCTTATGCATAATTCCTGTCATCGATAAGTTACTCTGGTTTTCGGAAGTGCCTGATCTTCATTTCATCCGAATAAAAGTATTGGACTAAGAGGATTCCTCTTTTAGGAACATGCCATTTATCAGGTTATTCAAAATTGAATTCAAGAATAAATTGATTCAAAAGGTTAGTATTACATATTCGTGATATCTTTCAAAAACATTCATGCAAATACGAACGTGTAATAAACGGAATTGTAGAATAAATTATCATATCACTATTATAGCCGGTTCTTAGAACTAATTTTTTGCTACATCACTCACACCTACAGACACACACACCTCTATTCAATACCTCATTTCATAATATCATGCATTCACTATTCACGTGTCTATTTTTACACTTACCGAGAAGCACTATTATTGAAGTGTAGATGAATGGGACATAAATATTGTTGGTATTTCGATAGCATTGTTTAGATTTATGAAGCTTAAACGTGTCTTAAGTATTATTACTTTCATGTGCTCAATTTTATTCTGCACATGTACGATGTGAACGAATGTAATAAAGTATTTCAAAAGGTAGAAAGTAACTACCTACTTATTGTTGTCATAATATTATGTATCATCCATCCACGTGGATATACCGATGTACATCTTTTGTCAGCATGATCAACAAATATGATCGCATCGCTTGATCACTTTAAGTAAATAAATACGTAATTTCGATCAATAGAATTTTTTCCAAAACAAGAACAAAATAGTAGGCCCTTCACTCGCATCACATCTATTATAAATAGATCAAGACGTGGGCATTCATACAGAACATTATACAAATTCTACATGTATAAACTAAGCCATTTGCAACATCTTTTGTCATTTTTTCATTTTACAACTACAGAAGATGTACACAAGTCATTCATGTACATGTTCATACGTATTTATTTAAATCTCATATGAAGATCGCATCATCGTGAACCAAATTCTTTATAGTACATTAGTCACGACCCAATAACCCATTTGCTATTTTGATCTTTAACGACAACAACATTGTCAGCTATTAGTTCATAGTAGTTCCTTTAAATGCAATGAAACGATACATATCACTAATATAATGATTAAATTGTACCAAATACCCTATACACATTTTCTGCGGACAATCATGGGCTAAAATAACATTTATATGCTTCCTAAGTAGATCAACATTTTTGACTCTGCCAAAGGCTCACATATTTTCGTCGGGCTGATCGCCATGCCATGAGTCTTCATGACATTCATGAACCCAATTTGATTTCTCAATTCTCAATCTATGTTTGGGAATAATTATAATAAAAGAAGACTGACCTAAGACTCGTCGTGTTCCCATTCGCTTTAAAGTCCTCAATTGATGATAGCCATATAGTAAAGCGATTATTCTGATAATAGTCATACTCAGAACATCCTCTGTCTCCGATTCTGGAGTCTTAAATTCACTCTGAAATCATGTTAAATCAGTTGACGGAATTACAGTTTCAATTTCATTCTCTCGACCCCAACGACAATTTCATGCTCCCTGTTTCTTTGTTCTAATTCGTACACATGATTGGATCTGTAGGTCAATTTTATTTTCGAGGGGGTGCTTAAAAAGTTTCCAAATATTATTAGTATCATAAGTAGCAAAGTGTAAAGTGTTCACCTCCTCTTAAGAAGAATTCCTTTCTTTAGTTACCTTTCTGCATAAGAAGTGTTGTGTCGACATCGGACTAGTTAGTTACCTACTTTTATCGATAATGTCAAAATGTCAACTACTTGACTGTATACGAATTAGAACAAAGAAACAGGGTCCATGGTCGAGAGAATGAAATTAAATGTAATGACAAAATTCATGGTGGAATATCCTTTAAATGAATATAGATAAAAAGAGACATAAAATAAATTGAATTGTCAATTTTATTTGTTTCATGTCGCCTCCTGTTGTAGATATACCTGAGGTATATGTGAACAAACGGTAGCCATTGACGGAATGCAGTTTTGATTGTCTGTTTGTTCCAGAATAATTGGAGTCTGAGTAATTTTAGTCATCATCATCCATCCGGCAGGCGATTTCTGTTGAACTCCAGAGATACTAAAGAGCCCCACCATAATGCCAACACTTGCAACAACTATTTCCCAAGAATGAAGCGAACAAAAACGGCCATGGCGTAAAAATAATCGGGTAACATTATTACGATTCATTGTCGTCGATTCTGATGGCAGTGTTCCCTTAATTACTATTAAAATATTTCACGATGACCCTGAATCGATTAGAGCTTTATGATCAGTAGTACCACGTGGGCAGTCCAGTTGAATATTTTTATATGAATGATCAGTCTGTCTCTGCTTTCTTTATGCTGCAAAAATAAAAATGACAATTTCTTTGTATTCTCCTACGATAGGAAAAGTATTTCTTCATTACTAGTTTCTATCACATGCGTTTGCTAACATGCATTAGTTTTTGTTTTAGCAATGTATTATCTCGCAGTAACGTACAAGCAGAGATACCAGCACTGCTACTGCTACCAGATATAGGTAGCAGAGATACTGAGAGATACTGGTAGCAGAGATACTGGTAGCAGAGATACTGCTACCAGCAGATAATCCTAGTTTTAATCACCAAACTTTTAACATGGCTGATGGAATTTGCGTTACATTTCCAATGCAAACTTATAGGTGCATGTTTTGCATCAATTCATTAGATTAGTTTTTTAAAACTGCTCCCACGAGCTGCGAAATACTTTAGTCAAGTCAATTATATTCAATCTGCGATCGACAAAAATGTAATGCCTACCAATGAACGATTCATTCAAGGACTACTACTACCGCATAACATATAAATAAAAAAGTATAATTTGTTATACATTATTCTTTTGTGCGAATTTTTCTTGAAATGATATACATCTCCAAATTTTCCTTAATTCAAATCACAATTCACATCTCGATTCTATGAATATTTCCCGTGAAACTGAATTGTCCTATATCTCTAATTACTTAAGTTCCCTGGTACTACTGCACTACTATGACTATGACTGTTATGTATATGGTATAAAGTGAACTTATCTATACCTATATCTAATATTATTATCTACCAAGTATTATGTTAAAAAGTTATATAGTTATATGAAGTAAACAATTATTCCGTGCGCAGAACATTATTTATGAAGTCCTAGAGAATACAATAATGTGAGACTGTCTGTGTCAAGACATTTTTCCATGAAACATCAACATATTTTATTTTGATATCTGACGAAATCAAGAATTGAATGCTTACTGGGATGAGTGTGTAAACTATTTCTGCTTAAACTATTATCTCCATTGTTATCATCATAATGCAATAAAAGAAGCGAACGACAATCTCCATTTAATGTAAGAATGCATCTCTATTCTTTTGGTAGCTACACAAATAAATGATGGTATGATAATATAAGTTCTATAGACTAAAAGTCCTCTTTTGTGGCAAAATATTATGAGAAAATGTCGACAGCAGAGAAATTGGAAAAGTTCATAATTGTATTGGCAAACAAAAGTAGAATGAATGATAAAAATGTATAAATAATGCTTTACAAACTTTATAGTACCTACATTAGTTAAGTATAATTAGGTTTTATAATAATTCCTACGTATATGTATATTTTGTTTGTAGTTAGTTGTACAGAAAACTTATGGCTATATTATTTTATAGATTATTTATTTATAGCAGTCAAGGGAGTTGAATGCGAATGAAAACTTACCTGAAAGAAATTGTTCCTTAAAGACAAAGAAGCCAAGTAAGTATGTTATGAGTATGAGCTAGTATGAGCTAACAGATTCACTTAGTAATCCACAGAATAATTCATGTAGATTCAGGTAACAGCAGTTACTGTGCAATCTGCTTTTAGTATAGTGTGTGATAGCGATTTAACATCTTCCATGTAAATTGTAGCTGGTGAGCAAACAAACTATTTATGAAGACTCTCAGTTGAAACAACGAAACGTGTAGATAGGAGGTATTCAAATTATTTAGCAGCTACTTAAATATAAAGAACTGCACTGGTATCACTTTATTAGTAGGTTTAGGAACTGTAAGTGCAAGTAGATTTGTACTACCTTCTACTGTCTTCATGTACATAGTTTATAGGGACACAGTTGATGAAAGGATGACATAATGGCACGAAACCCCACTACAATAAGTATACTTTCTGAGAGCAGTCAATACTGACCTTTGTGTGCTGTAGTAAAAAACTTGTCACTGAGAGCAATAACTGTGCATTTTCAAACCAACAAAATATAACTTTATTCTGTATTTTATAAAAAACTACACCTTATTTAGAGGGATTTGCAACTGTTAGAACAATTGCCTGGACTCTGGATACGTATTTCTGAGTAGGATAGATAGCTACTTTCAAGTGGATGAGGTCTGGGTCTGGAGACCAATGGACGGTTATAGTAGGTGTATCGACATTGACCACTTTTGCTTGTGATGACGAGCGATCTCTTGTCTTTAGAAAAAGGAAATGCAAACTGCCTTACCGTTCGAGAAGTAATTTTTATGGAATGTGAAGCTTGCAAAAGGAAAGTACATACATACACAGCACAAACGATGCAAATTCCGACAAGAGAAGACCAAACCTGAGTCTAAAGGTGAGATCTGTCGCTCTCACTATTATTTACAATAAAATTGGCCAACAGTGAGACTCAGACTTGAAAGTCGTAGCCTGAGACAAGACGGACGTGAGATCTCTACTACAAGAGAGTGGAAGCGTTCTTTGGACAGTAATGTCTAATGAATCTGTCTCGTCATCTTGTCCTGCATCCTCTCCCTATATTGTGTGAGCATATCAACAAACTAATAATATATATACAAGTGATTCAAATAAGTGCATTGTATTATTATAAGAATATGAGTGTACTACACATATTATTATATATAAATATAAATGTACCAGCTATACTGCTTCATGCTTTCCATATGCAGTGTATTATGTTTTAATGGCATTTAGTTAGGATAACAGGACTGACTCCGCCAGGATAGCCCGCGGCTTGTGTCAACATGTAATAAGCATATTCTTGGGACATTTAGGCAGACACGTGAAACCGATAATTACTACAGCCAATAGTGATATCTCGATTTTGACCTTTAGTAAATATATTTGGGCAGGTTTTTCACAATTATGCGATATAAAAATGGGTTTTTTATCCAGCTCAAACGAATATTATTTTACTATAAAAATATTAGAACTTATTGGAAGAAAGATACAAATAAGGCCATAGCAGACTGCACTGCAATGTCTGCGGGGACTGACAGTGCAGGGCTACAACTTTATTAACCATCTAGCCAGCTACACACGGAAAAGCTATGCTATGCTGTGTTTGTGCTGACTGTGGAAGTTGCTGATGAGACGGATGAGGCTGAGAATGCAATATACTTACTATAGCTAAACTATGATTTATGATTACCATCAATAACACTGTGTAGTCCCAGTCAGTATTAGAGCATCCAAAACAATAATTTACCAACCGGTAATTCCCGGTATTGACGGTAACCATTTCTCGGTAATTACCGGAAATTCCCGGTAATCCTTAGATGTTATTCTTATGCTACTC